>CATIWR010180019.1:0-27525 GCA_949677035.1 Omphalea diandra | reverse complement strand
AACCACCACACCCCAAAACACACCCACCCCCCACGCACCCAAAAAAAAAAAAAAAACAACAAAAAAAAAAAAAAAAAAACAAACAAATATATATATATATATATATATATATATATATATATATATATATATATATATATATATATATATATATCAACAGGCTGATTAGAATGTCAATCAAATAATTATGGTTGCAAATGTTGCATGTGATAGTAACTCTACATATAGATTCGCATCATAAATTAACAGGGATGTAACTCGATCTGATTCAAAACTTGAAATGATTTGAATTTCTGTTTAATGCTTGATATGATCATCTAATATAAATTTAGTACACTCAACCTATTTGAACCTCTAGATGTGATAACAGCATAAAATTGACAGGAACTATAAAATTGAAATAATTATGCTTGCTATGATCATCTAAAATAAACTTGAAATGTAATTATCTAGTGAGGGAGAGAAATTGACAGGAACTATACAAACTTGGAGCAAGGAGATTTGGGGTGCTGAGCTTGCCACCAATAGGGTGTGTGCCATCCCAAAGAACTATTCGTGGAGGCATACAAAGAAAGTGCGCAGATTATGCCAACAAAGCAGCAATCCTCTTCAATTCCAAGCTCTCTTCAGCAATTTTCTCTCTCAATAGAACACTTTCAGATGCTATCCTTGTCTATGTTGACATTTACAATCCATTGTTTGCTCTCATCCAAAATCCTACTAAATATGGTAATTTTCATTGGACCAACCTTACTACTAATTTTGACCACTTCAATGGCTGTGATTCACAAGCAAACACAATCGAAGACATTTTGTTAATAACATGCTATTAGTAGAATATTTGGTACCCTAAAAAATAGAAATTCAATAGAATTTTATTTTCATTTTTATATTTAGATTCTTAATTTATTTTAAAATTTCAAAAATTTAAAATATCATATTATTTTTTCTATTATATTAATATACTAAATAAAAATATTAAAATCTTAAAACGTTTATCTTAAAATGAGAAGTCATTTCTCATTTTTTTTAATGTGATCAAATATGTCATTAAAGTAGCGGCGGTATAGAATTCAAAAAATTTAAACTTTTAATGTCAATTAAGACTATTGAGTTATTATTCAATATTAAAACTATTATTTTACTATATTTAACCTAAACAATTTTAGTTGTTATTAGACACATATTTAAAGAAAGTGGTTTTAGAGAGAAATTATTTATTCACCATGTAGGATTATAGGCTAATTATTCAAAGCATGTATATGATAGATAAAATCATGGAAAAATTTATTCCTTTTTAAGATGCAATTCCTGTAATGATACTAATAAAAAAATCCAGTTATGCATGATAGATACTGGCATGATAGATCGACATTTTTTTCCTGGTTACAGGTTTTCAAGTAGCAAATAAAGGATGTTGTGGGACAGGAAAAATTGAGGTCACTTACCTTTGTAATAATTTAGACAAACCATTAACCTGCAAAGATGACACAAAGTATATATTCTGGGATAGTTACCATCCAACTGAGAAGGCTTACCGGACCCTTTTCTCTCTTGTTCGTCCCACTATAAAGTTCTGAGTCTCTTTTTTAAAATAATATATTAAGCATTTAGTACATGAATTTGGAATATTAACATTAAATAAAGCAAAAATGACTGCACATTTATTGAACAATTGAATTCATGAGTGTGCATGTCTTAATCATTATAATTGCAAATTGCTACAAATAAAACTTGTAATATTTAGTGTATGGTTTGCATTGTTTTGATGTTGTTCCTTATGTTTGCTTAATGTCTAATATATGCTTAATATGCATTTGAATGGCACATTAATATTGTGTTTTAAATATATTTTTCATTCTTAAAGTTTGTGTTTGAAGTGCATTAAAGAAAAGAATAAAAAGTCGAAAGCATAAGTTCCATAAGTGTTGTAGTTTGAAAGTTGTATGTTGGTGGACTTTAAGAAGTTTTTTCAGCAACCTATCTTCTTTAGACATGGACTTTTGACTGTCAAGGCAAGATGTGCAAGTGAATCATGTCAAGTTATGAAAGGTAGCTAGGCATGTCCTAGAATTCATCATTCAAACATTTTGTTCTCTTTGTCTCCTTTCTCCTTGTTTCCTACCCATACACGATTCCAACGTCATTTCTCCTTAGTTTTCAGTAGCCATTAACTCAAAGAAACTCTCTAAAAGCTCTCCTTCCATTCATGAACATTAAATCAAATTGGAGAACTTAAGTTATTCATCATCTTCCCTTTAATCTTCAAGCTTAGTTAGGTGATTTTCTCTCATTCTTAGTAAGTTTTCCATCTGCCACCAATTGCGTATATCTCTTATATGTTTGACTAAGCATTTCTATGAAGTACTTAGACTATTTAATGATGGGGAACATGAATTTATGTGTTAGAATAGCTTGATTCATGATGTTGTATGTGACATCCCATTTATTAATCATTCCTAAATCAAATGCATTAACTCATTCTTAAAGCATGGAGTACTAAAGTTATTAACATCATTAAAATTCTCTCATGTCATCCCATTAACATTAAAAGACCTTTCTTTAATTGTTTTGAATACTATGTATCTTGTATTACAATATAGTAACATTTATAGCAAAACATACATAGATAAACAAATCAAAATACTAATAGACTGCATACTTGCCTAACCTCTTTTAGATTGTTAAACAATAACTTCAAAATGTAGACTAGATACAATCATTAGTCTACTCTTCCTAAAAGAAAATTTAATACAAAATAGTGAACTTGCATACTCAGTAAGCAAACACATGATGATACTTCAAACACAAATAACATAAAAAGCATTTAAATATAAATAACTTATCATCTCATCCATGCACGAAATAAAGAGTTTTTAATCTTTAATGCTATACATATTATCAAATATTATTTACACACAGACTATTATATTTTATTGTCATATAGGCCATAGGATATCATTACCACATAGACTGTCAAATTATGTTGCCATACAGGCTATCATATTTTGTTGTCGCATAGGCTACCATATTTTGTTGCTACATAGGCTATCAAATGTTGTTACCACACTGGCTATCATATATTATTGTCACACAGGTTACAGATCATTGCCACACAAGCTATAGATCTTCGCCACATAGACTGTCATTGTTGTTGCCACAAAGGCTATAGATCATTGCCACACAAGCTATCAAATGTTACTACCACATAGGTTATAATATATTATTTATTGCTTAAACAATATCCAGTAATGGTCCTATTGTAAATCATTTATAAAATCCAACAAAATTCTTGCAATATAATGACTAAAAGTAATACCCATCAATCTTGGCAACCCATATCACAACATACTTTCATTTTTAAGCCACAACTTATCAAAATCTCATAAGAATAAGTAATTCAATAATATAACAATCCTTTCATTATAGTGTTCATCAATATCATCTCATTAAACAATAATTCAACCCAAAGAGTATAAGTTTATAACATTTAACCAATCATGAGTTTAAATAACATTAGTTATTTACTCACCTCCACCTTCAAGTTATTAAGTTGTGGATGGTCTCATCTTATTTTAAGTATTATCTTCAATGCCATGAGTACCTATTTCGATGCATCGAATAAATCCATGATGATAAAGTAATATTTTTATTTCAATATGCATTTATGCTCTTGTAATATATCATGACCTTAGTTGTTTCTATAATTACTTTTGCACCACAAGTCCAAATGACCTGATTCTTTTTTTTTTAATTAAACTATACATATATGGATAGAACATATCCCAAATTTCGTTCAAAATATGCACTACACAATTTATGGTGAATTTTATAATTTTTTGCTATTCCTAGTGCAATTATATGCTAAACAGTCCCATATACTTGGTCGTATATCAAAACCTAGAAGTCAAAATGAAAAATTGATTTAAATCTAATTATTTAACATATAAATGAACATTTTTCATCTTTAACACATGCTTTAGTTTAGCTTTTAAGGTTCTCAAATGAAATGAACAATCTCAAACTTTGTAAGCATGAGCAGGTTCAGGATCAACCTAAATCAAGAAGCCATATCTCTTACCACACAAAATATTAAATAAAATTGCTTTATAAGAATTGATATAATATATAAGGCTACAACTTTCATATTTTGCATTTCACTTAATTCCTATTCTAACCCTATGAAAGTATTAGAAAATAGAACTAAGAGCTAAGCAGGTTTCAACAATAACCAGTCACAATCAATGGGCCTATCTCTTAACACATAACTTATTTAGCAAAATTGTTTTACAAGCATTTAGATAAAGGCATAGCAAAATTGTTTTACAAGCATTTAGATAAGGCATAAACCTACAACTTTTTTGCTTTGCACGTTGCCTAGTTCATCACCTAAGGTTATGAAATTATGTGTCTAGTATTCTTCCCTGAAAATATAATTAAAGGAATCTAACTCATATTCATTATCAACACCTTCTCACACATGAATCCTAACTATAATTTCCTTACAACTCCTACTAATATCTCATGAATAATATGCCATGGAGGAGAAATTTCATAGACGACCAAATATGAAAGGAGCAGAAATTTCATAGATGACCAAATATGAAATCACATACCTTTGATCAATGCTAAAAAACCTCAAGATTTCTTCCTAGGTAACTTCTTCTTCTTCTTTTTCTTCTTCGTCTTTTTCTTTTTTCATCTCTTCTTTCTTTCCTTCTTTCTTTTTTTAATTTACTTTTCTTGTTCTATTATATTTGCCCTTTTTCTCCTCTTTTACTAGCTCTTAATGGTAGAGCATTCTAATTTGTATTCTTATCTTAATAAGACAAAAGATTAGTGATTTGTCTCTATTGGTGGAAAGTTGAAATTTTCTCTTTTAGTCTCTTTTCTTTACTCCTTCATCATCTTTATCCATTTGTCATATGCTCCTTATACTTTTAATAAGTTCCAAATCACCATTATTTAAATTACTATAACAGGCACACAACATATGACAATTTGTCATGGCACTATTCAAATGCCTCAAATGTAAAAATGTAAGTGTTATTGCCATGCTTATGTTATGTAGTGAATATATTCAATGTGACATAATTAAAATGCATATGAATTGGGTTAAGGATATTGTTGTCCCTTGGTGCCCTAAAAGGGGGTTGAATAGGGCAATGACAAGTAAAAAAAATTAAAGTTGTGTGGGAAAATAATGAGAAATTGAGACAATCTATTTATAGAGGTTCGACACAATCCTGCCTACATCCTTTCCTATATCTTCTACTAAAGCCTTTCACTATCAAGATAGCTTCCAGATGCTATCAATCACCTTTACACTAGTAGTTTTTAGGCATTACCAAACCATTACAAGTAGACTTCTAGGTGCTACTAAAACCATTTCCCAAAGTAGTTTACATATACTACCCTAAACCTTTCAAAAAAAATGATTTGGATATTCTAAGATCTCTTTCTCTAAAGAATTTAAAACTTAAAGATAAGAAAGAATACTCTCACTTAAGCAATTAACAAAAAATAATACACTCACAAGAATTGCTTGACTTGGCGGAGAGTTTTGAGATATGTCTTAAAACTTGTTCTTCAACTCATTTTTGAAGATGACATTTGTAAGCTTTTGACAAAGATCTTCCCTTGAAGCTAGATCTCACATGTTTTCACCTGTTTATGAAAAATTGCTTTCACAATAACATATACTTTCCTTTTTCCATTTTTATCTTTTTTCATACTAAATTCTATTGTGAGAGAGTCCTTTTATAGGCAGAGACACAAAATTAGTTGTTAGAAAGAAGGCTATCACTTCATGTTATAAAGTAGTAACTCAACGCCTGTTGGACATTCTTCACATCTGTTGTTGGGTGAGAATACAATTTCAATGATCGTTGATTTCATTGAGATGCTCGTTGGAACTAGGTGTTAGAGAGAGATTTATCTAGATCCTCCTCTTCTGACTTTCTCAATTTTTTAGTCACCAACTCCTTCAACAATTATTAGAGCTTCTCAATGCCTGTTGGAATTCAACTTCAACTCCAGTTAGGATATGGATCATGCTTGTTGAAGTTTCTAGAAGGATGTGAACTTATGCTATTTTTTTAAGATTTACTACAGTGTCTCAATGGTTGTTGGCTTGTTTTCAATGCCCATTGAAAAGGATCCCAATGCCTATTGAGTTTTTAACCATCTCTCATTGGAGGGTCTAGAAATTTTATCTATGCCTGGGTGCTTCTATAATGCCTATTGGCATTTGTCTAATGGTTGTGTCGAATCTTTATGAGTTATGTTGTAACGACCATTTTCCTTTACAAAACTTATAACATTCATGTTCAAAATACATATGCATAAAGGTTTTATTCATTATACATACACACTCAAATATGTATTTAATGTACATATATGTTAACTAATGTTCAAGACTAGTGACAATAAACTAGTTCCTATCTAGATGTATGTACATGACATAAGGAGAAAGAGAGTTGAAATTCAGCCAACGACTTGTGGTCCATGTGTCTTAATGTAAAACTCTAAGCACCAAAGTGTCCAATCCCAATTCTTCGGTAGCTGAAAAATGTAATTGTGATTTGGTGAGTCGCGACTCAAATAATAAAAATAATAATTAGATTCTTATGTCACAACCAACAATTAAATATCATTAGGATACATTACAAGTATAACATTTAACTATGTAAGTGCAAGTGCAATAGATTAATTTTTGTCGTGACCATGCAAGGCAAACACTACTCCCAGCAATTCATGTGATTCAAGTGACATTTGATTTTACTGGCCATCATATAACAAGTGATTCATTTGATCAATAATATGTGCCAATGGGACCTATTGGTCCATCTTCTACGTGATTTGCAAGTGTTTGACAAGCCGGTCACAATACCCTTTTAGTTCCATATGCAAGTGCTCATTCGCAAATGGTATACCAAGTAATCATTAAGAGCATATGATTCTCATTTGACTTGTATTCACATGTAAGATGTAACAGTTCAATCATATATACATGTAATAGAACATAATCATATCATAAAATTGTCACACACACACACACACATTAAATCTAATTATGATTTTTACTCACCTTTGATGTGACCAACCTTTATGGTAGGTTTGGTTCTCTCTCTAGGGCTTCCTCAAAGTTTTGAGATCCTAACATTTGATACATACATGGTTATAAGTATGTCAAAATGATTATGAATGCTTGGTATGCAATCTATGGCATGATTCATGTAAGTGGACCCAGTGTTTATGTATATTTCCCTTATATGGTAGCCGAAGCTTACTACACTCATAGAAATAACTCTAGATATACTTATCCTAATGACTTGATTCTTTTTTTCAAACAAACTAGACACATAATTATACAACATATTCAAATTTTAGGCCAATATCAGACACACAGAAAATGTGGTGAATTTTTAAATTTTCCCTATTGTAATGTCATCTCAGTCTGAGTAGGTCTTACATTCTTAGGTGTATCTCAAATTGTACAAATCTAATTATAATAATAATCTACCATCAATTACAAAACATATAAAGGAACATTTTTCATGTTTTACTCATTGTCTAATTCAGTCTATAAGGTCACCAAAACAAATAATCAATCTCAAGGTGAGCAGGTTTGTAACATATTGACAAATAGTCATGATGAAGGGACAATACTCAACAACCATGCTGGATTTGGTAAAAATATTTTATAGGAATGTAGATCATACATAAATATACAACTTTTAAGTTTGGAACATCATCAAATTCTGAATCTATGGCCATGAAATTCTTGGAAAATAGAATTAAAAGAAAGGTGGGATTTCATCCGGGTACAGGGTCAGTCCTAATCAGTGAGCCATATCTCTTTCCAAACAACACATCAATCAAAACTGATTTATAGGTATTTAAAGGGGCTATACTCTACAAGTTTCATGTTTTACGCTTTATCAAAATCAAAACATAAGCCATCAAAATATAAGAAAATAGAAATACCGAGGTCATTTCAGTTGGTTGTGAACCAGCCCTAATTAAGGAGTCATAACTCCTTACACATACAAAATAAGCAAATCTGTTTCATATGCATTTATATGGGATATAAAGCTACAACTTTCAAATTTTGCACTTTCACTAATTCCTCTTTTAGGGTTATGAAATCATGGGTACAAAATCCTGCTCTAACAGCAAAATCAAACACAATCAACTATTGTTCTCTTGAATTTCAACTTCCATCCAAGAGCTCTACCACAATTACTCCATAATTCTCACTAACCATGCATGATTAACATGTTGTGAGAGGTTAATTTCATTTGAGAAGAAGATAAATTGACTTACCTATTGTCCCAGAATTAGAAAACCTTAGGACTCTTTCCTAGGCAACTCATACTTCTTCCTCTCCTTCTTCTTCTTCTTCTTCTTCTTCCTCCTCCTTTCTTTCTTTCTTCCTTAGCTCTCTCTTTCTTTTGTTGTACCTCACATCTAACCCCCTAATTCTGATCCTAAAGGGTTAAAAATTCCACTTATAAGCCTATTGCAATAAGACAAATCATGGTGTGCATTCCTATTGGTAGAAAGGTCACTTTCCTCTTTTAGTCCATTTTCTTCACTCTTTAAGCACTTCCATCCATCTCCTAATTCCTAGATGCTCCTTATACTTTAAAATAAGCTCTATAACACCATTATTTATGATGCTATAACAAGCACACAACATAAAATAATTTTTCATGAAACTATACAAACATTACATATATGTTCAAGTGTCCCAAATGCAATGGTGCATATGTCATCATCGTGCTTATCCAATTCACATATCTAAATGATCATTTATCTAATGCATATGTTCATGTGGGATTTCATATTATTTATGTAATGCATATATTCATGTGATAATGCCAATGAATATGGATAGGGATGTTACATATGTTCACATCAAGTTACTTGGTCTAACACCTATTATGCAAATGCAATGCCTGTTGAGGTATCGATGATCCACGCCCGTTGTAAAAATGAAAAGCCTATTATGAAGGTCAACTTGCGAAGCTCAAGTATTTTAGTTATCCAACACCTATTGTGCCTTGACAGAGCCATTGGTTAAGGGGTCCAGAACCTTTAACTCACATTTGGGTGTCACTTCAACGCCTATTGAGAACCTTCAATGCCCATTGATAAAGTTCAACACCTATTGAAATGTAGCAACACCCATTGGCTTTGAATACTTATATTTTTTACTAAAACTCTTATTTTAAAATCCTTTAATCAAAAGATTAATGTACTTGTAATATCATACACATCAACTTGAATAAGAGTTATCTTGCAGATGTGTTTGTAATCATCAAAACAAGCTTGGTTTACCAAAACTCCCAAGATGGGTCCAACATTCTCCCTTTTTTTTTATGATGACAAACAATCTATTTAAGGATAAATAATCTTGTAAGGAATGTACATCACATAAATCTTAAGTACAACATACAAGTGCATAAGTTATAATGGATCATTTTTCTCCCTTTTTATTTTATTGTTTATTCATTGTTAGAACGAGTTATACAATCTGAGTTCTTTTGCAAAACAAACTCATACAAATATTAAGTAATATACATTGCATTTTCTTTAGCTTATGTTGCTCTTTCATACTTTCTTCCCCTTACTTGTAACATTCCAAGTTCTTTAGTTATTTCTCCCCCTTTGTCATTATCAAAAATCAATGCATAAGTATAAAAACAACAAAGGTAACTCAAATAGGAATAAACAATGTGAGAGAATATTTATATCATTAAAGAAATGCCATCCCTAACATCAATATTTTTTAAAAAATAAAGATAAAAGAAATGAAACAAAGACAAATATGCAACATGAAGATGATTGGAGGTGAGAATCCTAAGGAAGGTTCTAAGGCTTGTCCTTGGGCTCTGCTGCTGCATCTAACTCTGTTAGAGTAGTTGAACTTCTAAGTGGAAAATTTAGCCCTTCCACAATCCAATCTAGGGTCTGGTTGACTTCTTTCATATCCCTTTAAAGTTTTTGTACCTTTTAGTAAAGGGAGATTATAGAGGATTCAACCTTTTAAACAATAACAGAGATAGTTACCAGTTGATCAAGGACCTTTTACTCAAAGTCTGAGAGAGAAGTAGCAGTAGTAGGAGTAGGAGTACTAGTTATAGTTTCTTCCACAACAGCAATCCCTACTCAAATGGCTTCCTCAACCTCTTTATCATCTTGTTCTAGTTTAGGTATTTGTCCTTTTATCTAGAATTCTATCTATTATGCCAGAGTTGAGCCTTTAAAGAATACCCATGCTCAATAACATCTTCTCACAAATGGATTCATTATATGGTAATTTCTCTAACACGATGTTCTTTTCCTCAAGTTCTTCTTCTATTGATGGTATAACATTTACATACTTGGCAAATCTTGGTTATGCAATGCCCTATCACAAACTCATTTCATTTGTCCACTTGACCATTTATCCTTTACATTAATAATAGGGGTGTGTTCATTTTTTGTTTGTTCTTCATCTAGAGATAGAATAGGGTTGTGATGGTACAATTACCATTTGATTGTGTAGAATAGGTTTGTGATGGTACAATTACCATTTAATTATGCTCTATCGTTGATATTCTAGGTTATGAATCAGTGAGATATCCTCAAGGCTTGGCTTGTTATTTTTGATGCCTTGCTATTATTGTTGTTGTAATTGCTCTTCCCATCTAAGATTAGCTTCTAAAATTGGTTCACATCCACTTTGAAGGTAGGAGGATGCTCTATTATTCAAGCAATGGTGGCATCAAAGCATTTCACCAACTCATTTGGCCTTAGGGTCTATTTCTTACCAAAGGGTCTGAAGTTTATTATCCTTTCTTGTGCATATGTATGGCAATCACTTCATATATATTCTAAGGTGGTAAAAAATTCGATGGTAAGTGCCAGATAGGAGGGCTCTTTTATGTGACAAAAGAATTCCCAGCCTATCCATATTATAAGATCTTCCTTGTTGTAATAACCCATACCTTTATAAATCACCCCATTCCAAAAATTTTCCTCCCTTAAGATGTCTTTTGAGGAGTTTGAGGGCTAATTCCATTTCTTTCTTTGTTTTTAAGTGGAATTTCTCAAGAATAAGAAGGGTTTGCTTTATTGCTATCTCCCATTTTCCTTTCAATTCTTGGATAGATTTGGTTTTTTTTTAGGATTAAGGTGCTAAGGATGGTTCAGATGATCTTTTCTTTTATTGTGCAAGCATTAAGGCTAGGTTTTCCTCAGTTTCTAAACTTTAGCAGAAAGGTTATGAGTTTTTCCTACCCGATTACTTGTATCTCTTGGTTGATTAGGCTTTAGGTGCCATTTGGTTTGGTGTTTGTTGAATGATGTAAGTGGAAAGCAAAGCAAATAGTAGCAAATGTAAAGAGAGATATAGAGAGAGAGAGAGCCAAAACACAATAAAAACAAAAGTAAAACAACTTTAAAGTTTAAGGGTTTATATGGAGGTTTGAAGAGTTCCCTATTTCTTTAAAAAATACGACCATTGGGAGTGTTCATAGGCTATTGTGATTAAAATAATGGTAGTTGGACATGATCGTTAGGTTGATCAAGTAAGTCTTCTTCATTCAACGATGGTTATTGCTCACAATCCCAATTATATGAAGAACAACGATCGTTGGAAATTCACAATGATCATGGGAACATATAAAAGTTAAAGTATGGAACTCACTAATAATACAACAGTCATTGGCAAACTCGCAATGGTCGTTGGCCATGTTTTCCAAAACAAAACTAAGTTTAAAATGGATATTCCAAATAAACAAACATTTTAAAAACTTAGTTGATGTAGATTATTAATCAAACTCAATGATATAGTCATGAATTTAATTAATATAGGGACATTTGATCAGGATAATATAGAGTTAAAATCTTTAGATTATGGAGTCAAGCAATATATCAATCATCAATCAATCAATAATTAAGCATGAATCATCAAGGGTGAAAGAAAAGAACCTTTTGATGTTAACTTAATGTACTTCCATCAATCATTACAAGTTATGTTTTGATGAATTGTATCTTTTCATCACAAAAAGGTTTAGTGAAAATATCTGCCAATTGATAGTTAGTATCAACAAATTCCAATACAATATCACCACAATTAACATGATCCCTAATAAAGTGATGTCTTATGTCTATATGCTTACTCCTAGAATGTTGAATGAGATTCCTAGATAAGTTGATGGCACTAGTGCTAACATATTTGATGGCCACTTGATTTACAATAACCTTGTAGTCAAGAAGTTGTTGCTTCATCCATAGGATTTGAGCATAACAAAGACCTGTTGCTACATACTCAACTTCAAAAGTAGATAAAGCAATTGAATTTTGCTTTTTGCTACTCCAAGACACTAAACATTCACCAAGTAATTGACATGTGCTTGATGTGCTTTTCTTATCTAGGATATAACCAGCAAAATTAACATATGAAAAAGCTTTAAACTAAAATGAAGAACTCTTAGGATGCCAAAGTCCTAAGTTAGCATATGAGACTCCTTGGGATTAGGCTGATATCTAGCACATAAACACATACTAAATATAATGTCTAGCCTAGATGTTGTTAAATAGAGAAGACTATCAATCATATCTCTATACAGCCTTTGATCCACAACCTTGCCATATTCATCTGTGCTTAGCTTGATATTGGTGCTTATTAGAGTTTTATATGGTTTATTGTTCTCTATACCAAATCTTTTTATTAGCTCCCTTGTATATTTAGCTTGGTTAATAAAGATTCCCTCTTTCCTTTATTTGATTTGTAATCTGAGAAAGAACTTGAGTTCTCTCATCATACTCATCTCAAATTCACTTTTCATTACTTTTGAAAAATCTACACATGAACAAACATTATTGGCACTGAAAATTATATCATCTACATATATTTGTATAAGCAATAAGTCTTTATTCTTCTCTTTAGAGAAGAATGTTGTGTCTACCAACCTTTTGGAAAACCCTTTCTTTATAAGAAAGTTACTCAACCTATCATACCAAGCTCTTGGAGCTTACTTCAAGCCAGATAAGGCTTTGGTGAGCTTGAACACATGGTTAGGAAAGCAATGGCTTTAAAATCAGGGGTTTGTTCAACATAAACTTTTTCATCAATATAGCCATTAAGGAAAGCACTTTTGACATCGACTTGATATAATTTAAAATTCATATAAGATACAAATGCAAGTAAAATGGCTTCCAACCTTGCTACTGGAGTAAAGGTTTTATCAAAGTCAATTCCCTTTTTTTCGTTATAGCCATTGGCTATTAATCAAGCCTGAGTCCTAACTATGGTTCCATGCTCATGAAGCTTATTCCTAAAGACCCATTATTTTCAATAATGGAATGTTTTTGAGGTCTAGGTACTAAGGTTCTATGTTCCACTCAAACTAATTAATTTCATCTTACCTAGCAAGTACCCAATGTTCATCTTATATGGCCTCATCAATGACCTTAGGCTCAATAAGGGAAACAAAAGTAAGATTGGTGCATACATTTCTAAATGATGATCTAGTAGTTACTCGACTTGAAGGATCACCAATGATGAGATCTCTTAAATGATATTTCTTAAAGATCCAGTCCCTTTCCAATTGAGTTTGCTCTTCATTTGAAATGGAAAGAGGTTGATATGAATTTTCTTCACTCCTCATCTTTCGTAGCTTATCCACATTCTTCCTTTATTTTCCAATATTCAGCTCACTCATGAGACCTACAAGATCATCAACATCTTTTTCTAATCTTAAAGAAGTGGGGTTTGATTCATAAAAAACAACATGCATGGACTCTTCAACAACAAGTGTTCTTTTGTTAAAAACTATATACCCTTTGTTGGTAGTAAAGTATTTAAGGAAAATTCGTTTATCGAATTTGGAATCAAATTTGCTAAGGTTGTCTTTAGTATTTAGAATAAAACACTTATAACAAAAAATTCTAAAATATGCAATATAAGGCTTCTTATTATTCCATAACTCATAAGGTGTTTTCTTCAACAAGGGCCTAACCAATAATCTATTTAAGAGATAATAAAAGTGTTTATAGCTTTAGGCTAGAAATACTTAGAAAGATTGTACTCATTCAATATGATCCTAACCCTCTATTGAAATGTTATATTCTTCCTTTCTACCACACCATTTTGTGGTGGTGTTTAAGGAGTTGAGAAGTTATGTGAGATACCATTCTCAGCACAAAAACTATAGAATTTAATATTCTCAAACTCTCCTCCATGGTCACTTCTAATTGAAGAGATTTTCAAATCTTTTTGGTTTTGAATTCTCTTGGCAAAGGTCTTAAAATGCATCAAAATAAGAGTCCTTATATGAGAGGAACAACACCCAAGTGAACTTAGAGTTGTCATCTACTATGACAAATGCATATTGCATGCCTCCCAAGCTAGACACTCTAGAAGGTCCAAACAAATCCATGTGAAGCATTTGCAAGGGTCTAGTTAAGCTTGCCTTATTTTTGGCTTTGAATGAAGATTTTACCTATTTTCCTTTTTGACATGCTTTATAAAATCCTTCCTTTGCAAACTTGATTTCTGATAGACCTTTAACCAAGTTTCTCTTTTTCAACTTATTTAGGAGTTCCATGCTAGTACATCCTAGCCTTTTATGTTAGGCTTTACCTTCATTCACTATAAATACTAGACACTTTACATCATGGTTAATGAGAGAATTTTAATCAATGACATAAATGTTATGAATTTTTTTACCAATGAACAAAAGTTTTTTATCACTCATCCTTGACACATGGCAAGCTTATGGTTCAAACATAACTCTAAAGCCTTTATATAAAGCTGACTTACACTCAGCAAATTATGTTTGAGTCCATCAATAAGCAAAACATTATCAAGAATGGGTGAATCAACATCCTTACCAACTTTACCTACGCTAATGATTTTGGCTTTCCTATTGTCCCCAAAGGATACATTCCCAAGTCCTTCAGTTTTCTCTAATTGAGTGAAGAACTCCTTTTCTCCTATCATGTGCTTTGAACATCTACTATCTAGATACCACTCTTGCTTTCTAACTTAGGATTTCAAGCACATCTATAAAAATAAAGAGAATAAAGTCTTAGGTACCTAAATCTTCTTGGGTCCTAGAGGATTAGTTCCAACCATCTGCTCATTGTGCCTTCTAGCAAGGCAATGATAAGCAATGTGGCCATAGGCAAAGAAGGTGATGAAGCTTAAGGAGGAGGTGCAAATGAAGAAATTGATGACTCTAGAGATGATGATAGTTTCCAATATTCTAGTTTTTCTTAGGCTTTTTAAAGTTTTTCTTGTGTTTCTTTATTCTCTTGTAAGTATGTGATCCTACAGTTCTCAATAGATAAAAGTGTTATTTTCCTTGCAATTTTTGCTTCATATACTTGTCTATCATGTGTGATTGCTCTAAACTTGCTCATAATGTGTGATTATTCTATCTCAATTTATGCTTCATAAATTTGTCATCTATGCACTTTTACTTCAATTTTCAAAGTTTACTATCTTTTTGATCTTACGAAAGGGGGAGAGATATAGTAATAAAATAATTTGCATGACATATTATCAAAGGAAGCATAAGTTGAAGGGGAGCAATGGGAGTAATCTAATTCAAACTATACTTCATATACATCTTGACAAACTTTTTTGATCAACAAGTTTTTTTTGTTTAAAATCATTGACCATCTCAACTTTATACGCAATTCATTTTCCTTAAGCAAAATCAAGCTAAGTTGTCAAAATAAAAATGGGGGAGATTATTGCACTAGGTTGATCAAACCTAAGTCAAAGGCCTCTTTTGATCTTGACAATGAAGATTGATGGGTGTTAATGTCCTGTTTATGTATTGTTTTTACAGTTTCTAAGTTAGGTTTACATTGAAAGTTGGATGGAAGTCTAAATCTCTAGCATAAAGTAAAGCATCCTAATTCGCAGTCAGGATACTATAAGTCATGACTTTGACCTTACAACAAGGATGAATGAACTTGGGCCAGATGAATTCACAGAGGAAATCGCAACTGCGATCCAGCCGAGGAATACTTGAATAACACATAGAGAGATTCATGGTGGTGTTCACATCTAGAGTCACGATCACAAATTTTGTAGATGAAAGGAGGGAACCAAGCCTGCAACCATAACATGCTAAGTGTCTAAGACAACCGTTGGAATATCAAAATTCGCGAGGGTGAAGCACCTGTCATGATCATGACTTAAGACAATGTTTTCTCCTCACTAAATAAAGGATTCATGGTCCCTGTCATGCCCAAGAAGGATCTCAATCACAACCGTGACTTTTGGTTGGTTAGTCAAACACAACAGCTATATTTCTTAGAGCACTAATGGCAGTAGGACACGTGGACTAGCCATTAGGCACAAAACATGATTCTCTATTGTCATTTCAGTCTTTCCAGTACAAATTGAAAAATCGCAATCGCAAAATGCCAATCACAACCATGAATTTAGTCTGACATGCATTCAATGCAAAATCTATCTAGCTTACCTTAGAGATTTAGGCATAGTTTGTTAGTAACGTCTCTTTAATGGTTGTTACCTATAAATACTCCGCTAAACATATATGAATGTAAGAGAATTTCATTAATTGTAGCTAAACTCTTACAAATTTACTTCACAACTTCTTATTCTTTAATTGTGAGTTCCTTTTGTTGGGTGTAAGCATTAAACACGATTATATTTGGGTTGAGAGTTAGCCTAGCTATCAAAACTCATGCAATAGGTTAAAGTGTGAGCTTGTGTAAAACACTTGAATGAGGTTTTATGTGAGCCTTAAAACATAGGGTTGTATGTGAGCCATAAAAATATATTATACAAGTTTGGTGTAAGCTTGGAAATAACATTTTAAATTGAGTAAAATACCCAATTGTGAAGAATTGGGGAGTGGACATAGTATTTGTTAACACCTAACCATTATAAATATCTGGTGTTCTTTCTTTCTACTTTTTCTCTAATCTCTAAACACCTCACCTTCCCTCCAAATTTTTTTAGTTTCCTACCAATTCAAGTCCCCTTCTTGGTGCTCAAAGGCCAACAAATTTTATAGTATGCCATGACCTAGGGGCGTTAGCCTATGTTTTAGCACTTTTTGAGGAGCATTTAAAGCCAATTCCCAGGGGTTTTGGTAGAAAGGTGTGAGAGGTAAAAAGAGACATTTTGAACAGTCAAAATAGGCATCTTAAAGAGGAAGAATAGAAGATCTAAGAGATCATTGGATCAAGAAAGAGGAAGAAGAGGACATCTAAGAGATCATTGGATCAAGAAAGAGGAAGAAGAGAAGATCTATCAAGACAATTGAGAGATTTTATCTTTCCTTTTCTTTATTCTTACTTCTTATTAAATATGATGTTATTGCTTTTGGATTTATTTTGTTTTATTAATATGTTAAGTTAAATCCTTGATCTATGACTTTGATGTAGCCATGGATAATGATTGATTGATTTATGATTTCAATGACTATGTTGGATTTTTGTTCTTTTACAAATAAATGATTCTAATCCTAATGCTTGTGATGAATTCATCATCAATTACATAATTTGTATTTCATTTATAGATTGAGAGATTGCAAATTGAAATATACTTAGAAATATTTCCCTTAGGTTAATTAATGAGTAGAGATACCGACTTAACCTATTGATATCACTTAAAAGACTACTAGTGTTAAAATGGTAATACATTTCTACTTCAGATCAACAGATGGATCTAGAGAAATTGTGACAAGTTAA
Organism: Omphalea diandra; assembly: GCA_949677035.1. Lineage (NCBI taxonomy): Eukaryota > Viridiplantae > Streptophyta > Magnoliopsida > Malpighiales > Euphorbiaceae > Omphalea > Omphalea diandra. The sequence continues at coordinate 9,792 of CATIWR010180019.1, read as the reverse complement.
GTGACTACTCAAGATAGAGGACTTAATCATTAGAGAGATAATCAATAGTTGCAACCTTATTCCAACATAGCATTGCATGACTATGATTTCATGATTTTTCATTGGAGAGATCAAGTGCCCTAGGTGTTTTATTATAAGGTTTTCTTTCTTAATTACTTTTATCTTTTTGCCATTAACTTGTTAGTTTATTTTCATCACACTAGTAGTTTAGATAACATCTTAAATATTAGGTTTCCAGATAAAGATAAAATCATCATATTTCAATATTTATTATCCTTGTCTCTAAGGAATGATATCCATACGTGCCCTTGAAATGGATCCCAAAAGAACCTAGCCTACCAAAAATCCCTAAAATTTGTATGTTCCAACCTACAGAAGAAGACTTCCTACCATTATCTGACCAAACTAACTGGAATACCCAAGTAAGGACCATGGCTTATATGAAAACTCCTATAGGAGCTTACTCTAAAAGTTAGCCATTGAATATTACTCCAGCAAAAGTAGTTCTTAATTGGCAGTTTTCCAATGCACAAGCACAAAATAGGATTCTGAAAAATATAGAATCCAAGATGGACAAAGTTTCGTAACAAGTCACAAAGGTGGATGAAAGGCTAACAGAGCATTAGCGAGATGTATATAAGCTGATGATAAGGCTCCAAATTCAAGTTAAGGAGAAATAGAAGGAGGTAATGCAAATGGTAAATCAAAGGGTACACACTGAAGAAATTTGAAGAAAAGCTGTTGAGATCCAAAGGTTTAAGTACCATCTAGAAAGAATTGAAAAATATTTTAATGCCTATCAAACCTTTAAACAAAGATACTATGACCCTTTCAAAATACCTTTACCACAAACCTCACTAATCAAACCTCCTATCTTTCATATACCTACCACAACCGAACTTGAACACCATGGCCTTTCCACTGACTTATTCCACAAAAAACTATGAGCTGGAAAATTTCTAATTCAACCTGAATAGAAAGATTCATCCATTTATACAGCCACCTCTACCGAGTCTGTACAAAAGCCTTCCCCAAAGCCACCAGAAAGCCAAATGATGAACTATATTGATTCATACTTAGAAAGCTCTCAATCCTTACCATCTTTTTCAATGGTCAACCTAAAATCTGAGAGTTCTTCTCATTCTTTAGAATCTGCCAGTGAAAATGATTATTCCTCCTCTTCACAAGAGGAAATTCTTGTTTAGTTCATGGAAAATCCACCTCCTGCTCCAACTTACATAGTAGATCCTCCAGCAGATGAAATGGATACTTTAGCTAATCCAGACAGACCTCTAACAAATTCAGGAGAAGGTTCTTGGTACACTTTAGACAATACCAACCCCGATCTTTACAGAGATCATTTTCAAGAATTTAGGGCTTAGATAAACTCTCAGTTGAAGCAACTTGGAGTATTGATTCATACTGTGCTTGATGAATTTGTTTCAAAGATGACTAGGTGACTTCAAGACTGGTACAAGACTGGTACACAGCTTTAGATGAATACTCCAAATTGACCTTAGAGCATCAGAATTCTTAGGTATATTGTATGTAGAATTTGGAGGAAAGCCAACTGACATTATCAGGAGAGAATACTTTCAAATGAAGTGTTGCTCTTTATTGAAGAAAGACCTGAATCTCCATTATCAACAAATGGCTAAGAAATATTATCAGCTAGGCAGATGGGCAAATGCAGACCTAAAGGAGGCTTTTTATCACCTCCTTACCAGACATCTTAGTCACCTCTATGCATCAAATCATTCGACAAAAGGAAAAATCAGTCAATGATCTTATGTTCTGAGAAATGTACTAACTGATGGTTCAAGGCCTAAAAAAAATATGCAGTGATTGAAAGGTGATTATTCAGATGCTTGATAGGCAGAAGAATCCATCCTTGAAGAAGTCTTATAAACGAAAAGATTTAATGATTAAATGTGAAGGTGATGATAAGAATTGTGTCTGCCATCTAAGAAGAAGAAGCATTTTTTCAAGCTAAATTCTAAAGGCACCAATTCAAAGAAGAAATGGCTATGTGGTCAAAAGGGGCATTTTGCTAAGTGATGTCCTAATAAACCATAGCAAGCAGTAAAGATGATCCAAAAGATTCAGATATCCTCTACAGTTGACATAGAAAATGCAGATGTAGAATCTCTCTTCTCTATAGAAGATGAGCCTTCTGATGACACTATCTTTGTTATTTAAGACACCTTCTCTGATGAAGACGAACCAAGATACTCTAGGAGTTATGCTATGACTCCTATTACTGTAGCTCTTATCAAAGATCTTAAGCTTGACGAAGAACATTATGTCCCTCTTGTGTTCATATAGATCTATCTTGAGCCATATTGAAGGCTCATCAAAGCAGTAACTTTCATTAACATAGTAGCTCATATTTTTCTCATGAGTCCAAAGATTCTTTCAGTCCATTACTGGAACCTTATAAGAAGCACTTCAAAGGCTGCCAATGGAGAAGTGTTCCATATGAGTCTTATTATAGCAAGGCCTATCACAATACAGTTCTTCCCAGGCTGTAAAATCCATGCAAGATTTCTTGGGTCTTCCCTGCCATATAAGGGCTTTATTGTAGTCTTCGATCTTTATTAGAAATTGGCCAAATTAAGGGTTCTCCCTATGGGCTTGAAATTTAGAAGTTATTTTCAGCCCTATACATTAGTCACACCTCTGTTCACTATCTAGCCTAGTATAGCCCAAATATCTCTAGCCTTAGCCAATCTAGTCCAACAACTAAAAGTCCAATGTTCTGCAGAAAACCACACAAAATTCCTATCCAAAAATCAAAACCCTTTATGGACCAGCCCAGCCTTTTAATATCCTTGCCTTTTAAAGTCAATGAGGATGTCAACCCAACAAAGGCTACACACCCTGGTATGAATCCTGAAGATCAAGAGTTGGCTTATCAAGAATGTTCCCAACTCTTAGCCCATGGGCTTATTGAGCCTACAAATTTTGAATGGGCTTGCCATTCCTTTTATGTCAATAAATGATCAGAACAAGTCTCAGGAAAGAAAAGACTTGTCATTGACTACCAACCTTTGAACCATTTCCTCAGAGATGACAAATTTCCACTACCTAAGATTTTCTCATTATTTGTTCATTTGTCACAGGGAAAATTATTTTCAAATTTTAATTTAAAGGCAGGTTTTTGGCAACTAGGCATTGTTCCAGACGATAGGCACAAAACGATATTCTGTATCCTTAATAAACATTATCAATGGACTATTTTGTTGTTTGGTCTCAAAGTAGCTCCCTCTCTCTTCCAAAAGGTGATGATTAAGATTTATGAGCCTATTCTCCATAGTGCATTTGTCTACATCGATGATATCCTATTATTTTCACCAGATGAAGACTCATACATGGAGCTATTAAATGAATTCTTGAGTCTCACCAATCATTATGGAGTCATGTTGTCATCAACAAAGATGAAGATAATTGAAAAAGAAATTGAATTCTTGGGGATGAGATTTTGAGATGGTTAGTACCTACCAGGATCTCACATTGTAACTGAATTATTAAAGTTTTCTGATGGGAATCTGATAAGAAAATAGATATAGTAATTTCTTAGAATTGCTAATTATATATACAGCTTTGTTCCCCACTATGCAAAGCACACGAAGCCTTTACAGCTCATGCTAAAGAAAGCTTCTCCATCATAGGGATCCAGTCAGATACTAGCAATCAAAACTCTCAAAAGACTACTCTAATAGTTGCCACCTCTATAGATTCCCTCTACGAGAAAGCGACTGCTACAGATAGATACTAGGGATAGCCATTGGGGAGCTATCTTGCTTGAAGAAAAGGAAGGAAATTTATGCACATGTAAATGGATAGTTCAAAGAATCAGAAAAGCATTACCATTCCACATTCAAAATGGCCATAAAAAATGGAATAAAAAAGTTTGAGTTCTATCTAATCGATCACAAGTTCACAGTGCTAATAGATTGCTCGTCCTTTCCAAAGATCTTAGAGGCAAAGAAATATGTTCCTAATCCACAGAGGCTGAGGTGGAAGGATTGGTTCAGTAAATACTATTTTAAGGTAAAACATATAAAAGGAGACTCAAACCTCATCCCCGATCTCTTATCCAAACCTTAAGGCATCTTTTTCCTACACCCAGTTTATCCAATTATACCAGAGGCCTCTCCTTCTTCTTCCTCCACCTCTTTAGCTTCATCTTCCACTCACCTAAAAATATCTAAATTTCCCTTTCTCAAAATAGGTACACCACCTGAAGTCTTTTTTCCACCTACTTATTCCTAAATCACTAACTTAGCGGTTAAACAAATCTTCTCCTACCAGTCCCTACTGCTGAGAACATTTGGCCCTAATTTTTTGGAGGTTCTAGGATTTCATCCTTTCTATCCATTCCTCAAGGTCTATACCTTCATGGATTTCACTTCAGTTATTGAAGGTGGTTGGCTTGAGGATGCCTAAAAAGCCATAGTCATAAGCTGAACTACTCATAAAGACTTATTAGTCTATTGTTGCTAATCATAGTCATAAGTGTATGTTATCCATAGTCACTTATGACTATGGAGACAAGTTCATGATCTCATAATCTTCATCTTTAATTTTGGTTTGTAGACATCTGGTTATCAAGGCTTTTAAGATGTTGGCTTGGATTACATTCCCAGTCTCTACTCATAGCCTTAAGGTCATTGTGATACCTTCTAGGCAGGGTGTCTCAATGAGCGTCTTCTATGAGAGTAAGCCAAATTTCTTTGGGAATAACTTTATTTCTTTCAAACATGTACCTTTGGAATTCTCTAAACTACTCATGATAATCAAGGGCATTTGTTTGCAAAGCAAATTGATAGTCCCTGTAATAGTGTAAGCACCCCAACATTCTTGGAGTTAGTCCTGAAGAACTAATGAGATAGGACTTATGGACAGTGAAGATCACTCTTTTATTTAAAGCTATTTCTAGGGAGCAGTATTGTACCCTTGCTCACATAGAATCAATCTATCTTCCTAATGGTTGGAACCATTTGAGGAAGGTAACTAGATGAGGATTATGTTTGGCTTTTCATTATAAGGAGTCAGGTTAATACCCAAAATGGGGTGGGTTGACTTCTATGGCTATAGTGTATAAATGATAGAAATATCATAGAAAGATTAATAACTCTTTTAGCCATAACCATACACCTTCATTAACTGAAGTGAAATTCATGAAGGTATACGCCTTAAGGAATGGATAGAAAGGATGAAATCCTAGAACCTGCAAAAAAGTAGGGCCAAATGTTCTCAGCAGTAGGAATTGGTAGGAGAAGATTTGTTTAATTGCCAAGTCAGTGATTTTGGAATAGGTAGATGGCAAAATGACTTCAAGTGGTGTACCTATTTTGAGAAAGTGTAATTTGGATATTTCTAGATGAGTGGAATATGAAGTTGAAGAGGTAGAGGAAGAAGAAGGAGAGGCCATTAGTATAATTGGATAAACTAGATGTAGGAAAAAAATGCCTTGAGGTCTGGATAAGAGATCAAGGATGAGGTTTGAGTCCCCTTTTATATGCTTTACCTCAAAACAGTATTTACTGAACCAATCCTTTCACCTAAATGGTTATGGATTAGGAACATATTTCTTTACCTTTAAGATCTTTGAAAAGGACGAGTAATCCATTAGCACTATGAACTTGTGACCAATTAGATGGAACTTAAACTTTTTATTCCATTTTTTATGGCAATGATTTTTTTGAATATGGAATGGTAGTGCTTTTCAGATTCTTTGAACGATCCACTTGCATGTGCACAAATCCATCACTTTTTTTCAAGCAAAATAGGTCTCCAGTAGCTGTCACTAGCATCTGTCTGTAGTAGTCGCTTTCCCGTAGAGAGAATCTGCAGAGGTGGCAACTATTGGAGTACTCTTTTGAGCATTTTGACTACTAGTGTCTGACTGGATCCCCATGATGGAGAATCTTTCTTTAGCATGAGCTGTAAAGGATTCGCATGCTTTGCATAGTGGGGAATAAAGTTACATAGATAATTAGAAATTCTAAGAAATTGTTGTATCTATTTTTTTGTCAGATTATCATTAGGAAACTTTAATAATTCAACTACAATATGGGGTTATGATTGGCACTGACCTTATTGAAATCTCATCCCCAATAATTCAATTTCTTCTTTAGCTATCTTCATCTTTATTGGTGACAACATGACTCCATAATGCTTAGTGAGGCTCATGAATTTATTTAGTAGCTCCATGTGTGAGTCTTCATTTGGTGAAAATAACAGGATATCATCGATGTAGATGAGTGCACTATGGAGAATGGGCTCATAAATCTTAATCATCACCTTTTGGAAGAGAGAGGGAGCTACTTTGAGACCAAACGACATAACAGTCCATTAATAATGTCTGTTAGGGATACAAAATGTCATTTTGTGCCTGTCGTCTAGAAAAATGCCTAGTTGCCAAAAACCTGCCTTTAAATCAAAATTTGAAAATAATTTTCCCTACGACAAATGAACAAATAGTGAGAAAATCTTAAGCGGTGGAAATTTGTCATCTTTGAGGAAATGGTTCAAAGGCTGGTAGTCAATGACAAGTTTTTTCTTTCCTCAGACTTGTTCTAATCGTTTATTGACATAAAAGGCCTGACAAGCCCATTTAGAATTTGTAGGCTAAATAAGCCCATGGGCTAAGAGTTAGGAACATTCTTGATAAGCCAACTCTTGATCTTTAGATTTCATACCAGGGTGTGTAACCTTTATTGGGTTGACATCCTCATCGAGTTTAAAAGGTAAGGATATAAAAAAGGCTGGGTTGGTCCACAAAGGTTTTTGTTTTTTGGACAGAAATTCTGTGTGGTTTTCAGCATAACATTAGGCTTTTAGTTGTTGGACTAGACTAACTAAGGCTGGAGATATTTGGGAGCTACAGTAAGAGGAGTCATAGCATAACTCCCAAAGTATCTTGGTTCGTCTTCATCGAAGAAGGTGCCTTGAATAACAAAGATAGTGTCATTAGAAGGCTCATCTTCTATGAAGAAGAAAGATTCTACATCTGCATTTTCCAGGTAGACTGCAGAGGATATCTAAATCTGTTGGATCATCTTTGTTGCTTACTGTGGCTTATTAGGACATCGTTTAGCAAAATGCCCTTTTTGACCACATATGTAATACTTATTTGACTTCTTTTTGCCTTTATACTTTTTTCTTCTAAAATATCGCCATTTGTTCTTTGAATTGGTACCTTTAGACTTTAGCTTGAAAAAATGCTTCTTCTTCTTAGAAGGGCAGATGTAATTCTTATCATCACCTTCACATTTAATCATTAAATATTTTCGTCTATAAGACTTCTTCAAGGAAGGATTCTTTTGCCTACCAAGCATATGAATAATCACCTTTCGTTCACTACATAGTTTTTCTAGGCCTTGAAACATCTGTTGGTACATTTCTCAGAATGTAAGATCATTGACTAATTTTTCCTTTTATCGAATGATTTGATGCATGAAGGTGGCTAAGATGTCTAGTAAGAAAGTGATAAAAGCCTGCTTTAGGTTTGCACTTGCCCATCCACCTAGCTGATAATATTTCTTAGCCATTCGTTGATAATGGAGATTCAGGTCTTTTTTCAACAAAGAGCAACATTTCATTTGAAAGTATTCTCTCCTGATAATGTCAGTTTCTTCTTGGGGCTTTCCTCCAAATTCTGCATACAACATGCTCAAGAATTCTGATGCTCCAGGACTTTGTACCAAGGTCAACTTGGAGTATTCATCTAAAGCTGTGTACCATTCTAAATGTCACCAAGTTATCCTTTAAACAAATTCATCAAGGATAGTATGAATCACTACTCCAGGTTGCTTCAGCTGAGAGTTTATCCAAGCCCTAAATTCTTGAAAATGATCTCTATAAAGATCGGGGCTAGTATTGTCTAAAGTGAACTAAGGACCTCCTCCTGAATTTTTTAGAGGCTTGTCTGGATTAGTGAAGTATCTATTTCATCTGCTAGAGGATCTACTGTGTAAGTTAGAGCAAGAGGTGGATCTGCCATGAACTGAGTAGGAATTTCCTCTTCTAAAGAGGAGGAATAATAATCTTCACTTGCAGATTCTGAAGACTGATAAGAACTCTCAGATTTTGAGTTGAGCATTGAAAAAGATGGTAAGGATTATGAGCTTTCTAGGTATAAATGAATAGGGTTCATCATTTAGCTTTCTGGTGGCTTTGGGGAAGGCTTTTGTACAAAATCGATAGAGGTGGTTGTATGCATAGATGAATCTTTCTGTTCAGGTTAAACTAGAAATTTTCCAGCTCCTAGTTTTTTGTGCAATAAGTCAATGGAAAGGCCCTGGTGTTTAAGTTCAGCTGTGATAAGCATATGAAGGAGAAGAGGTTTGATTGGTGAGGTTTGTGGTAAAGGTATTTTGAAAAGGTCATGGTATCTTTGTTTAAAGGCTTTAAAGGCATTAAAATCCTTTTCAATTCTTTCTAGCTGGTCTTTCAACCTTTGAATCTCAATAACGTTTCTTTAAATTTCATAAGTGTGTACCCTTTGATTTACAATTTACATTACCTCCTAGTGTTTTTCCTCAACTTGAATCTAAAGCCTTATCATAAACTCATATACATTTCATTGATCCTCTGTTAGCCTTTCATTTACCTTTGTGACTTATTGCGAAACTTTGTCCATTTGGATTTTATATTTTTCAGAATCTTGTTCTATGCTTGTGTATTTGAAGACCGCAATTAAGAACTGTTTCTGCTGGAATAATATTCAATGGCTGAACTTTAGAGTTAGTTCCTGTGGGAGTTTTGATATGGGCCATGGTCCATGTTTGGGTATTCAAGTTGGTTTGGTCAGGTAATGGTGGGATGTCTTCTTTTGTAGGTTGGAACATATAGATTTGAGGGATTTTTGTTAGGCTAGGTTATTTTGGGATCCATTTCAAGGTTTGTTGTTTGCATGACAAAGGTGTTTAGAGATAAGGCTCTTTAGACGAGGTTTCTTTTGGTGTTTATGGAAGGGCTTTTGGAATTGGACCATAGTTGACTATATAATCATATTTTCTTGAGGATTCTCCAAGTAAACCAACAGAGCGATCACCATCTTTAAATCTTCTTCGAAACTCATTTTCAAAGCATTTTCCATTTCTTTTGGCGATCTTTGTTTCTTCTTCTTCATATGCATCATACAAGCAGTCTTTACATCGACACTCATCAAAGAAGCAATGTCTATCATGTTTAAATGGATATACAGGAGATTTATTACTTTCAAAATAAACAATTGGCATTCCATCTTCTAGTTCATGATGAGTCATCATGAATTGAGCAGAGAAGACATTGCTCAAACTTGACTGCAGAGTTCTTTCAAACATTGTTTCCATAGTTCCATTTGCTCGTTTGCAATAAATGGGTTCAGTTGACTGGACAAGTTGGGTGCTTTCATGCATCTTCTCATAGCTAGTAACCTATGTTTCTAACAACAACTGAAGGAGTTCATTCTTAGATGTCTAGGAATATGGATATATGTTGGAGCATTTTGCGTATCAGCCATGATTAGTAAAGCTTCATTTTCATATGGGAGTGATGGATCAATAACATGGTTTTGGATTCTATAGATCATTTGATAGTGGAGAGCTATTATTGTTGCTGAAGCAACCTGAGGAGCTCCAGTGATCTGAATCTGAACCTTCAAAGCACTAAGAACATGTGGATCTCTAAGTGATAGATTGAAATTGGGGTAGAAAGTATATATATATATATATATATATATATATATATATATATATATATATATATCTATATATATAAATAGACAAAAATATCAAGCCA
>CATIWR010180018.1:0-65484 GCA_949677035.1 Omphalea diandra | reverse complement strand
ATTCAGTATATAAAATATGCTCAGTTCAAATTATTCAGTATTAACAAAATGTTCAGTATATAAAATATTACAATAATCAGTATCAGTATTCAATATTCATGATACTCAGTTCATCAAAATTATGCTCAGTCAAATTATACCTAGTTTCTAACAAGAATAATTGATACTCAGTATCAATAAATCAATAAAATTATAGAAAATATACATTCCACTTAACATAAATGTACATTTCAAATTAAAACCATTTTTCTGGCGATATACCGCGAAATCAAAACCAAAAATTGAAACCGAAAACCGAAAAATCTCAAACATTAATACCGAAAATATTTGGTTTGTAACAGTTCCAGTTTCGGTTTGATTTGGCGGCTCGATTTTAACTGTATACCGGTTCAAAACCGCCAAACTTTCACCCTTAATTGGAATCTTATTTTATTCAATTACTCTTTATAATAAAAGTTGAATAAAAAGTGAATTAAAGATATTCTAACACTTTTTTATTTGATTAAGATTCAAGAAGAAGAGTATAATTGTTATAATATGTATATTGTGTACGTTGGTAATTTTTAATGGGATGAAACATCGTTGTTGGCTTCTTCTTGTTTTTGTGTGTTGCAATGACAAATATTAGGACATATAAATAGCGATACTTCTATACTAGACCCTGCATAATTTACACTACAAATATGTGCTAACACCCCACCATTGGACTTGACATGTGTTGACTATGTTTACTCATTTTGATATCCCACATCGAAGAAATAACAAAGAAAAAAAAGTTTTTTTTATATAAATACAGTATTAATTCCTTTAGTTTGATTATCCCAAAATTGTCTACTCATTTCTCAGACAATTTTTAATATTTCTTCCTCTTCTGTTATACTTCACTTTGTAGTCTTTTTCTTAATGAAATATAATTTTGTTAGTGTCTAAAAATGTAGGCATAATTAATCGAACCTCATTAAATTCTGGTGTTCTTATTTTTTGTCTTTATTTTTCAATAACTATTTTATAAGGTATAATTATAGTGATATATTGTGCTGTTAAATTACTATTAGGGTAATTTTGTCTAAAATGGTTGGGTTTTAAGTATGACCGTTTGTGATCTCTTCAATCTTTCCTGGGAATCAACCTATAGTATGATTTTTCAGTATAATCTTTTACTCTCTATTCACTTATAAATTTATTAGGTGATTTGGTGGGTGTTTCCACAACAGCATGAATATGGATTCCCTTAGCAAACCACATGCAGTCTTGATCCCTTTTCCAGCACAAGGTCACATAAATCCTTTTATGCAATTAGCTAAACTCTTGCACTCCAAAGGCTTTTATATAACCTTTATTAACAATCAGTTTAACCATAGCCGATTGGCTCGGTCAAGAGGGAAAGAATCCATACAGGGGTTACCTAATTTCAGGTTTGAAGCCATTCCTGATGGGCTTTCACCATCTGACCCTAATGTAACCCAATATATCCCTTCTCTTTGCGTCGCAGCCCGAAACTACATGCTGCATCCACTTAGAGATCTTCTGGTTAAACTCAACTCATCACCTCAACTGCCCAAGGTTACTTGTATTATACCTGATGGATTCATGTCCTTCGGGCTTGTAGCGGCAGAAGAATTATGCATACCTGGAGTTCCATTTTGGACTGCTTCAGCTTGTGGTTTCATGGCACATTTGCACACTGGTGAACTCATCAAGAGAGGCCTTATTCCACATAAAAGTAATTAATCATTTCTTGGTCCTTTGAACTCTTAGCATAGAGTATAAGCAATACTTTTGCATTAAGCACATTTTGCATTGATTTATCTAAAAGTCAATCAAATAAATTTTTCTTTGATTTGTTCTAGGGGAAAACTTTGAAACTGATGGAAGTCTTGAAGTACCGGTGGGTTGGATACCAGGTTTCAGAAATGCTAGGCTTAAGGACATGCCATTTGCCACAAGAACAACTGATCCAAATGCCATCTTGCTGAATTACTTGCGGAATGAAGTACAAGATGACATCCGAGCTCCAGCGATTATCTTCAATACATTTGATGAGCTTGAAAATGAAGTACTAGAGAACATGAAGACCATAGATCCACATATCTACACTATTGGTCCGCTGCCCATTGTGGAGAAGCAAATGCCCGAAACTCCAATCAAGTTTTTTAAGCCAAGCTTATGGAAGGAGGATACAAAATGTCTAGAATGGCTCGATAAAAAAGAACCCAATTCAGTTGTGTATGTGAATTTTGGTCGCATAGCAGTAATGTCAGGAGAACATTTCAAAGAGTTTGCGTGGGGGCTTGCTAATAGCAGACATCCATTTCTATGGATAGTTAGGCCTGATGTTGTTAAGGGTACGTCTGCAATACTAAATGATGAATATTATGAAGAGATAAAGGATAGAGCATTGCTAGCTAGTTGGTGCGAGCAAGATAAAGTGCTGTCTCACCCATCGGTCGGGGCTTTTCTAACGCATTGCGGGTGGAATTCTGTAATGGAAAGTATTTGTGGAGGTAAGCCTATGATTTGTTGCCCTTTTCTTTCTGAACAACCAACAAATTGTCGATTTGCATGTACTGTTTGGGATATTGGCTTGGAAATTAAACGTAATGTGAAGCGGGAAGAAATCAGTGCTCTTGTGAAAAAAATGATGGAAGGAGAGGGTGGGAAGAGAATGAGAGAAAAGGCTATAGAATGGAAGGAAAAGGCAGAAGAAGCTACTAAAGTTGGAGGTTCATCTTACAAAAATTGTAATAGACTTGTGGAGGAGGTTCTAGGTGGTCGCAAGTCAGATGAGCATGAAAACTAGTTACAGGGTTTAGTGATAAGTGTTTATTATTATTATTATTATTATGCAAGAAATCTCACTTAGCTGGGATTGATCAGTAAGTAAATTCGAAAAATAATCTTACAGCTAAAGCCTTTTACTTCAATATGGGTTTATTCGCTCGAGTCTAGCATTCAGTATATGTCCAAAAATGAGAATGAGGACTTGAATCTTAGACAATTTTTAGTGATATGATTTAGACATACATAAAAAATGGAGACTCATTGTTCTGCTGCAATAGAGGAGGATTATATGATTGAGATCATCATTATTTAATCAGAAGTCTCCATTTTATTACAATTATAAGTTGCATAAAACCATTTATTCTGGTGTAACTTGATTCCCATGTGAAAAGACGGGAGACAATTAACTTGTAGCTACACAAATGTCTGCAACAAAATCAATGATATGCATGTGCTATCCCTCGGAGAAAATTAAAGAATATTAAATCAGATTATATATGATCTCCACCACGGATCTCATAAACCTTGTCTATAATATTCAATTTGGCCACAGAAGAATTTTCCAAGACAATATTTTGCCCTCTTTGAGGAGCAAATAATATAAAGAAAAAGGAAAATTTGTTAACTAAGTTACGTGCGTGCTCAAATTTGAAACTATTGCCACGACATATAATACTAATCAATAAATGAGAGCACATATGGTCAGCAGTATGAAACTACTCAATATATGCGATTATACCTTTACATAGACCCCATTAGTTGAGAAATTTTTACGTAAATTCAACCCACATAATTGAAGGATTTTTATTAAAAATTTTAAAAAATTATTCCTACTGATTTAAACAAAAAAAAAAAATTAAAGATTTGCAATTATGAAAAATTTTCCTTTTTATATTTTGCAACTAGAGACGTTTCAATAATTAATCTATAAATAATAGGGTAGATTGAATCTATCTAAAAATTTCTCGCATTTGCTTAATGTTTAATTTGCTCACCAAATCGATCGGCAGTTAGATAAATTTAACAGCTATTTTAAAAGGTAAAACAAAACATTGAAAACTCTTTTTCATTTTTTTAAGGATAAACCAATGAATTCTTATTAATGAAAATTAAGAGAGAAAATCAATATCTCTGTCCAGCAAGTCAGCCTAATACACATACTTCAAAGCTCCTGCTTGGTTTTGATTTTAGTCTTAATTTTTATTTTTATTGTCAAAATTTGAAATTTAAAATCATTATTAGATATATCTTTTTAAAATTTATTTTTTAAAAAATAAAAACAAATTGTCAAAATCTATTCTTTGTCTGTGTATTTCTCCAGCTCCTTTTCTAACGAACACTTCTCAGTTTTGAAAAACAAAATCTAAAAGAAAGAGGATAAATCATACCAACTAGTCTTTTTAATTTTTTTATCCTTGAATATTCTTGTCAATACTATCTTATATTTATTGTTATTCTTCTATATTATAAAAAAAAATATCTTGAAAAGACCTAAAAGAATTAATTATTTATTTAAATTAAATTATAAAATTTAAAATAATTTAAACTATATTTATTCAATATTTATTTACTTGAATATTTTCATATATTTAATATAATATAATGTAATATAAAATTTTTAATTAATAATTTATAAAAATTTTATGCTGTAGTTTATGCGACTCAATTAATCTTATATTTATTGCTATCCACCACTACAATAGATGGTTGGCAGGACTTGAATGCAAGTATAGTTTGGTTTCACTTTAATATTGTAGGTTGAATTTTGATGGTCTCTGCAATAAAAAAATTAAAGATAAACATGAGATTAGGAGATTTTTGAATTAGACCAAATCAAAATTGAAAATCTTCGATTTAAATAGTAAATACCTGAACTAAATCATACAAAATTTTTCAATCAAGATGATATTAGAGATTTTATAATATCCGACTCAAAAACTAAACTCCACCGTATTTATTGCCACCCACCACTATATATATATACAAAATCTTTCAATTAATCTCATATTTATTGCTACCCACCACTATAATAGATGTTGGCAGGACTTTAATGCAAGTATAGTTTAGTTTAACTTGAATATTGTAGGTTGAATTTTGATGGTCTCTATAATTAAAAAAAATTAGAGATGAACATGAGATTCGGAAAACTTTGAATTAGACCAAATTAAAATTGAAAATTTTCGATTTAAATAATAAATAACCAAATTAAACCATACAAAATCTTTCAATCGAGATAGTATTGGAGATTTTATAGTATCCAAATCAAAACGTGAACTAAAATGTAATATATATATATATATTATTTTGGAAAATTATTTTAATAATATTTTTAAATTTTATTTTTTATTTGATAATATTAAATTTTATATTAATAATGATTTTTTTTATTGAATAAAAATTTGATTTGAAATTGGAATAAGGTTATAAATAATAAATTTTGATTAATTTTGAAATTTTATTCATCTTTAATAATAAAGTTTCGAGAAATTTCATAGTTTATTTAAATTTAATAGTTTATTAATCTTTCTTCATTTAAGGCGTATCTGAGCCATGGTTGAAAATAGGATCATTCTGGAATTAACTGATTTTTATATTTTTCTTCATTTTTTTGACACTACACATGAATTTCATAATTTGTTCATATACGACAGTAAACTTTTAGAGCAACGACTAATTTTTTTTTTATAACATTTTTAGAGCAATTTGAATAAATGACTAATTTTTAGTGAATGTTATATTAGGAGATCTCACCGTTTAAAGCTTACTAAGTGCTTTAAAAAACTTCTGTTATCTATGTTTTTAAAATTGGACAAGTTAGTGAATCAGTTAATTGATCAGTTTTCGATTTGATTAATCTAATTTAATTAATTTAATAATAAATAAAATTTTAAAAATATTATTAAAATAATTTTAAAAATCAAAAAAATATTATAAAATATAAATATATTTATAATGATTAAAATATAAAAATAATATTGAAAACTAGTTTAGATGAAACCGAATCGATCACTAATCTTATTTCTAATTCATCAGTCTAATCAATTGATTCGTTCTGATTTTTAAAATAGTATCTATTATCAAGAAATTTTTAGATAGACAATCTAGCATGTCATTCATAGATATATCCAATAAAAATATGTTATATTATATGAAGTAACTAGATTAATAGATAATTAACTAAATGCTAAACGTATTTTTATTGGATCTGTGCATAGATGATGTGGTGGACTCTGTCTATTTAAAAATTCATTACATATAATTTGTGTTTAGGTAAATTCTTGAAAGGGTAGACTTGTGATAGCATTGATAGTGTAGGCCTCCGTGAGTAATTTTTCTCCTTGAGTAATTTTCTTATTTCTTGTCACAATACTTGATGGGTTACCTTGGACCCGAGCATTCGATCAATCGAACTGAACAAAATAAAATTAAATAAATTAAAAAATTTTTAAAAATTCACTTAACCAAATTGAAATATTTACAAAATTAAATTGAAAATTTTAATTCAATTAGATTTTTTTTAATCCAGTTTTGCAAACATTGTGTTCTAGAATTAAAACAAAACGCAAATGCTCATTACCAAATGAACAAATGCAACTGAAAATGAAAAAATGAAATAAAAACAATCACATATCATGCAACTACCCGTTATAATATCTGAGATTACCTTGAACATAAAAGAAGATACTGTATAATCGTTATATTGATGCTCTAATATATTATTCACAGTTACAGATTACGAATTAAATTAAATTATTAAAAATATTAATTTCAAAATTAAATTAATACAAATTAATCTTAAAATCACTCAAATTTCTAATTAAGCAAATCAAAATACATTAATCATGATAAAATAAAACAAATTTATGAAAAAATTATATTTTTGGAAAAAAGAAAAATTCATCACAGAGTAGTTGTTGAAGAAGACAAGTCGCAGTGTAGCAATCATCTTATCCATGATCATTCCAGTAAGAAAGAGACTATCATCTCATCCATGATCATTCCAACAAAAAGAGGCGAGTTCCAGTGACATCGCTTCAGGCGACAGTGATAAGCGAGAGAAAAAAATAAAAGAAAAATAAATGGATCATGTCATTGAAAATAAAAATATATATGTATTTTAGTTTTTTTTTTAAAAAAAAAGAAGAAAGAAGGTGAAAGAAAAACAAGAAAGAATACAAAAGAAAAAGACGAAGAAGCCAAAAATATGCAGAATGACGTGGCTGGATATGTATAAACAACTTAAAGAGATTTAGGCTTTTTTTTTTTATCATAGGATAAAAGACATAAATGCCCTTAATGATATTATAAAATTATATAAAAAATTTATTTATTTTATTCTGATTCGATTTATTCAATTTTTATTCATATGAATCGAACTAAAAATAGAAAATCAAAATTTAAAAGTTAACAACTAAACTAAATTAAATTTTAAAAATAACCTAATCGAATTGATTAATCCGATTTGATTTTTCGATTTCAATTGAATTTTATTCATTCCTAGTTATCATTATATATAATGGAATGGTTTGACTTGCACCCATATTAATTACGTCTAGTGGGTAAAGTTATGTCTTGTGACAGTTTGAATAACACGATGTACTAAGGCTCAAGTGGTTTACTTAAAAAGATGATACAAGAAGTCATACTCTTTCATCTCTATTAGTAGTGTGTGAATCCCAATTTATTCTTCTTTCGAGGCTTTTAGAGACAAAATGAAGTTCAATTTTTGAAGACGAACTTTATTTATAACTTTAAAAGCTTGGTGTTGACTTAACGTAGAAATATGTTTTAGTTCGTAGAAAAAAATGAAAAAAAAATAATAAAGAATACGATTCCAGAGTTTATGTAACATAATCTTGGATCATAAATTGAGCCTTCCTATTAATGGGGAGAATGCTGAAGAGTTGGATATTTGATATTTGGGAACCTTAATTCTTCAATTTTTATTGAGTATAAAGCCTTTTTTATGTTAAAGTCTTTGAAGTAAAGAAAGCGTTTTATTTATAGAGATTTAGAGACGAATTCTTTGCTTGATAAGCAAATAGAATAGAGATATAGGTAGAGTTTATGTCTCTTTCTCTTATTAAAAGAATAATTTAATTGATACACTTAGAAATATGATAATTAACTCTTGTTGAATCATTTTTATTTCAATTGACAGAATTTGATTGAATTTTAATAGTTTATTTTAATGGCTCATTTACAATAAACTAATTAACCAATAAAATAAATAACTGAAACATAATTTAACTTATTTAATCAATAATTAAATTGATCAATTAATGCAATTAATTAATTAATTAATTAAAATATTGACATATAAAGACAATTTTATATAAAATTACTCATTGCATCACACAGGCAAACTACCTAATCTAATATTATAGATTAATATTGATTTCAATTTTCACAATTAACTCAATTAGATGCAATTGGACTACCTAATTGACATAAATGTGCAACTCAAATACTATTTTAATCAATCATTTTAATTTTATAATTTTACTATTAAATTTTAATTAACATTTGAATCAATTTCACAATTATGTTTATATTGATAAAAATATTATTATATTAATTAAATATAGTTTTATTATTGTTAACAGTAAAATTGTTTATCCTTATAAGAAAATACATTGTGTGCCTTTAGTAAAAATTAAATCTTATCAATCTTCATAGAAAAACAAAAATTGATGCCTACCTAGCATTAATAAAAACATATATTCTGCACATTAAAAAAAAATTCATGATAACTCTAAAATTATGTTTTATAAAATTTTATTTAAAGCTGCATCTTTTAAGGTAAAAAATATTTAACACACTGAGCAACCTGGGGTGGTGGCGCAGTTGGCTAGCGCGTAGGTCTCATAGCTTCTGAGTTATCCTGAGGTCGAGAGTTCGAGCCTCTCTCACCCCATGTGTTTTTTTTCATGTGTATGCCACAGTGTTAGGGATTCCTTTTTCATTTTCCTTCATCTTTTTTCATTCCATATTAAAATGCTGCATCACTGATTGTTTTTGTGAAGTAGGAATGGATTTTTGGAATTGAAACTAGTAGACTTGCATCAGTTCATTGGATTTAATAAATTTTTGTTGAATAACACTTTGGGATTTTTCTTACATAATTCAATATAGAAAATGTTGGAAGAATTTTCTGTTGAGTGCAGTCTAAGGATTTGATGATCAGATTGCTGGGAACTTAGCTTCTCATGTCCCATTCTACCCAACTGAAATCTTATCCCAAAAAAATTGCCCATATTACTATATCCAAACATAAGTACACTATGGAGTTAGTAATCCAACATTGAGAAAGACTTATTCTGCTAATAATTGTTGATTCAAATTGTAAAAAATTATGTTCTTTAATTATCTTCAATTCAAATTCATTCAAAAGGCTGCAAAAATATAATTTTTTTTTTTATAAATTTATCGAATTTAATTGAGATAAATTATTCAAATTGGCTCAGAACGAGATTTGCTAGTCCAAACCCAGAAAATATCATCACTGCATAATGGAAAAATAATAATCTATATTAAACATAGAGTTTACGATTAAATTATAAGTGAAAAAAATTAAAAATGATATTTTACACTCGACCAAAAATAACTTTTAAACATTATATCTAGAAGATAGCACCAGGAGACCAAAACTAGCAATTATGTGTCAATTCGGATCCACAATAATCGCACAAAATATCGTTGCTAGTATGTGTCAATTTGAATTTATATTTATTGTTTAAATTTGATTTATTAATTTGTTTTATCTAACTCAAATTTTATTCCTAAACTTATTGAACTGATACAAATTACATGATTTTAATACCAATTTTATTCTATAATTATATTTCTATCAAATAATATATACTAATATTAATTTTATTAAGTTAAATTTTATTTCTACTTCACTAACTTACCTAACTCACACAAAGCACAAGAATTTAATACTAATTTTATTCTATAACTAATTTGTAATCTAATAATGTGTATTAATTTTAATTATATAAGTTTAAATTTTTATTTTTCACTTAATATATACTTGTGATGTAATCATTTTTATTAACATTAAATAAAATATTATTTGTATAGTAATTTTATAAAAAAAATAATTATACAATAAATTCATTTTGAGTTGTTCACGAAAAATTTGAATCAAATTTAGAGGTATTTAAAATTATGCATTAAATTTAATTTATTTAATTGAACAAGTAGTTCAAATGAATTTTGCAATGAGATAAATTTTACCTTAAAAATATAAAGACAACGAATTAAGCTGGCTCAAGCTTGGATTTATTTTCTTTGGCGTGCTTTTCTTTGAAAGATGCCTCAATAATACTTAAACTAGTTAAAAGGGTGTTTTAGAAGTTGAGTTGATACTAAAAGTTGAAATACAACAGTTTTTTTTTCATACATATTTTGCAATAAATACATTTAAATTGATACTAAGCAAGGGTGTAAACTGATGAAATTAAAATTACTGTTAAAAGTGTTGTTGATGCCAAGGCTTTAGATTGTTTGGACTATTATGTTTAAAAAAAAAAATCAAAAAAGTGATACTACAACACCATATATCGGATTTCATAATTAATATTTTTTAAAAATTTTTAATTAATAATTGTGTTAATATATATGATTATATTTTTTTATTTATAATAGATTTAATCAGCCGAATTAACTTTACACCCACACAATAATGACAGCTCTCCCCTTTCAGTAATTACAATAATAATAGATAGAGAAAATCAAATTTGAAATGTTCACCGTCAAATTATATCTATGCGTGTAATATATATAATTATTTATTATTTTAAATAATTTTTATATTTAATAAATAATTAATAAATCACATACATAAAGTTTTATATAATAACACCATATCACAACACTGTAGATTTTTTTAAAAAAAAATAATTAAAAAAAAAAAACATGCCCTTACCAACCGAATCAAAAAGTTTAAGGGGTTAAATATAGTGGACTTTCTCAAGAGGAATATCAAACATTGCCTATGGAAAATCCTCCAGTACTCTTGATCACTATCATCCTCTCTATTACCCTATTCACACTTCAAATAACAGTAGCCCAAGAACCGCCATGCCGGACCACATGCGGCTCCCTACAGGTTAGGTACCCTTTTGGGGCGGCCGATGGCTGTGGCTCACCGCGGTTCCATCGCTACATAACTTGTGCAGCCAGTGGAGACCAGCTTCTCCTCACCACCCACACAGGCTCTTACCCTATTACCACCATATCCTACACCACCTCCACCATAACCATCACCCCTCCTTCCATGTCCACATGCACCTCCATGCAACAATCACCTAACTTCGGCCTAGATTGGGCCAGCCCATTCCAGCTTGGCCCATCAACTTTCCTCCTCCTTTCATGCCCACCGCCAACCTCCTCCCTCACCATGAAAGGATCCCCTGTCTGTGACACTTCCTCCTCCTACCTTTGCGCCTCGATTTACACTTGTCCGGCAGTGATCGGATTTGGGTTGCCACTTTTTCCACCGACAAACACGTGCTGTGTATATGCTCCGGCTAACTTCGATGGTAAAAGTGATGAACTTGATCTCCACATGCTGAAATGCATGGGGTATACTTCTATAGTATCTCTTCAGGATTACCCGACCGACCCGACCAAGTGGGAGTATGGAATAGTATTGAACTATAGAAGTGGAGCATTTGATGATTTTTACATGGATAATAAGTGTAACACTTGTGAAAGCAGTGGTGGTGTATGTGGGTATGCTCCTCCTGCTAACTCCTTTATATGTTTGTGCAAGGGTGGAATCAATACCACTACCGATTGCAATGGCCACAGCCAGGATTTGGGAATTTGGGGCTCTGTTTCTGTACCAATGATGGTGAAGTCTACATCATGTAAGTTTCTTTCTTTTCAATAAACCCGTGATTAGTTACTCTGAATTTACACTGTTAATTAAGTTTTAGTTAAATGATATTCATCTGTTGACTAAATTATAAAATTTACATACCAATCGAAGTTGAATTAATAAAAAAAAATTTATTCTTAATTGCTAAGTTTTGAATTTTACTTTTTGTGAAAAAGAGTCTAATTATCAAACCCACTAACAATTGATGCCTTTTTTTTTTTTTAATTGTTGAATGAAAATTGAAAAAAGATGTATGAATCTAAAATGTGGTGACGTGTCCTATGGTGTATTTTAAAACCTTCAAAAAAATGCTGAAAAATTTTCACAGGATAAACGAAGGGGCAACAAGAGGAAAAAGGATAGCACCAGATTCTCATTTGTTTTTCCAATTCATATGGGTTTTCTTTTTTTCTTTTTTTTTTTTTTTTTGGGACTTACATTGAGCACTGATTAATTAAGGTTTGAGTCAAGTCGGACCTCAAATGGAGAACCATTCACGATACTCAAACTCAGAGAACCTTACTTAAGGCAAAGTAAACTCTTTACCCCTCATACTAACTAAGATTGATCAATATGGGTTTTCTGTGCTGTACAGTAGAAAGGAATAAAGTTGCATTTCTGAATAGGAAGAAAAAGGACAACATCACCATAAAGTAAAAGTCGAACGGCATACCATACAAGAAAGTAAAGCTAGCTTTTGATGTTGAATTTCTAGTGGATTATCTCGATTTATTATTTTCTTATGATAATTCTGCAGGGAATGTCTGGTTGGGGATTTTAGCCGGTTTAATTTTCATGGGAGTTGCTTGATCTAGAGCTGTTTTTTGTTAGGATAGGCTTGAAGTGCCGCATCCTGCGGTCAGAATGATCTCCCTTCTACCAAAGAAAAAGTTGCAAGGCGTAAAAGTTAGGTTACATGTATGGAGCTCAGAAGAACAAAGATTAAAAGGAATAAAGGTGAATGGAAATTGGAAAGGACATCTCAAAAAAGAAAGGAACGGAGTATTTTATGCATGGATATGTATAGGATCATTAAAGTTGCTAAATCTTTCTCATTATTTTTAATTTGACATGTCCCCATTTAATTAGTGCTTAAACCCTGCTCTTTAATATCATGTCTTTGATTGCATGGCATTTTTTTTTTTGGGTACAATTTTGATTGAATTTATTAATGTTCAGCTGAGAGAAAATTGGGAAATCCTGCATCATTATTACTTGGGTTCTATAATTGTACCAGTAAATTAGTAGTGATGATATTGCATCATATGCAAATAAACTACTTTGAAGCTAAACAGGCTTCATGCAGCAGCCTGTTTCTCATGCTTGGGCACTCTGTCCATAAGGCCATGGTTAAGAATAATATCCAGTCCCCCTGAGGTTACTGGTTAAGGATTCTATTAATTATGCTAAATATCCATGCACAATTCACCAGTAATATAGTGCAACAGGCAATCTTTAGCTGAACCTCTAATACCATTGTGCATAATTGCAAGCAGCATTAGGCTGACAACTTGGAGACAGCCAATTGTTTATGGATACAGTAGTAAGCTGCAAACCGCTGTTGAAATTTGTATACTAATAAGCATTTATAGATGTAGTGATAAGCTACTCAGATGCTTAATTATAACATTTCTCTGCTCCTTCAACTCAGAATTGAAGTATGATATACACATACAAAAAGAATGGGGATTCAACAATGCTAAATGGCCGGTCACCAATAAAGCAACTAGCACCGGCCAGCAATCAATCATCACAAAAATATTCAATGCAAGGTTTCAGGTTCAGCCCTTTCTGGAATCAAATGCCACAAATGACATAGCAAACTTGCGAACGAACAGGGGAACTCTCACTTACGTCTCTTGCACTGATTTAATTAGTGTTTCTTAATCTACCAAACAGTAGCTCCATCCAGAATGTCTATGCTATGCTCAACACACAAGACAAACATGCAAAATGTAAGCTCGACTGGGAAATCAATAATTCCCAAACAGATTGACGCGCCAGTGTTGGCAGACATTTCAATGTCCTTCACCTTGGCGACCATTTGTGCGGTTTCCTTGCTTGGTAGAAGGTAGAGTATCAATTAGGAAAGACTTAATGTGCTTATACAGCTCCTTTGGCTTCTCTGGATTAAGTGCATGCCCCGCGTTCTTTATTATCACTAGTTCTGCATTATCACCAATATGCCTGTGTGTATAAAAGAGGAAAAATCATAAACTAATCTTCAAATCAACTTGCAGGGTTGCTTATACAATTCAATTGCACATTACACAAATTTAATGGGTTAAAAGCACAGAATGGAAATCTTGAAACAGTATAAAGCTCTAGATCAACCTTTTTAATCTATGTGCCAATTCCACTGGAAACACCTGGTCATATTCTCCCCAAATTATAAGTGTAGGCTGCGCAAGAGAGAAAGCAACACCATTAGAAGATGCTCAATAAGATAAAAGAAAAGATCAAAGTTGAATCAAACAACTAATCAACATGTGCAGATCATAAGACCTGGGTTATCTTAGTAAGATTAGACAGCTTTCTATCCTTAAGCAGTGCCAAGATCAGTTCTTTCTTCTCTTGACGATACTCTGTGCACATCACCTGTCCCATACACAATCAATTTCATCATCACAATCCAACAACAGAATACATGATAACTGAAAACTGAAAATATGGATACCTCAATAAAATCGTTAAGAAAACAAGATGGTACGGTCTTAGGCGGCTTATAAAACGACAATCTTAACAACTCCCTAACCTTCTCCGCACTCTGTGGCAACAAGAGACTAATAGCTTCCTCCACACTCTGCACTCTAAACATCCCTTCCTCCATATCCTTCTCCTCAAGACACACCCCCGCGCACGCCAGTACTACACGCTCCACGCGCTCCTTAAACTGTGCCGCCATGCTGTAGGCCACGATCCCACCATAACTCAACCCCATAACATCAACCTTATTAACTTCAATCAGCTTTTCAATAAGAACCATCACGCAGTGCGCCTGGAACGCCTCGGTCCTGTCGGGGAGCGTCGTGTAGGAGTCGCCGAAGAAGAGGAGATCGGGCACGTAGAGGTTGAATTTGGATTTGAGTGGAGGGATGAAGTAGTCGAACTGCCACATTGCGTTGGCCCCGAAGCCGTGGAGGAGGATTAGTGTGGGTTTGGTTTTGAGGTGGGATTTTGGGACCCAGCAATGCATGATTGTGCCCCCGTCGCCGAGATCGGTTGTGCATGATTTGAGGCCAGCTTTTGTGAAGGAGTAGCGGTAGCAGGAGTCGAGTGATGCTGTGAAGCTGAAACACCTGTTAGACATTTGTGGCTTCTCCGTTAGCTTCTTTTCTGTGTTCGATATGTGGAATAGCTATTTTGGCTATCTTTATATAAATATATTTGTATATGACTTTACATGCAAATATATTTTTTAATAATAAACTATTACTTATAAAAACAAAAATTACAAATTAAAATTTTTAATTATTTTTATTGTATAGTTAATAATGCTATTTTAATTCATTAAAATTATCATAAAACTATATTAAAATTAAAAAAAAAAGATTGTTATAAAATATTTGTTATTAAATGCTATGCATTTTTATTTATTAATAAAAAATATACCTATGATATAATAACTAATAGATAAGTTATCTGAACAGTGAAAGATTTATAAATAATTTCTAATAATATGAGCAAATTAATGAAAATAAATTATTAATGAGTATGCTTTTATTTTAATTTAATAAACTAGTTGTGACTGCAACTAGTTTAATATTTTTATTTTTTAATTTTTTTAATTTTTTATTTAGTAATAGTTTAGAATTTTAATTTTTTAGGATTTTTTAAATTTTTTATTTAGAATTTCTTGACTTTTTTGTTTAAATTTTTTTACTTTTTTACTTTTTTTAATTTTTATTTAGAAATAATTTTAAAATTTTTTAAAATTTTAATTTTTTTATTTAAAATATTTTTATATGATATTGACTTTCAATTTAAAATTTTTACTTTTTCAATTTTTTAATTTGTTGTTTAAAAATAATTAGAATTTTCTCTTTTTTATACGCTTTTACTTTTATGTTTTTTTAATTTTCTGTTTAGAAATATTTTTAGAATTTTACTTTTAAAATTTTTTTAATTTTTTATTTAAAATATTTTTATATGATATTGACTTTTATTTAGAATTTTTATTTTTAAATTTTATTATTTAAAAATAATTTAGAATTTATACTTTTTAAGATTTTTTTAATTTTTTATTTAGAATATTTTGACTTTCTATTTAGATTTTTTTATTTTTATATTTTCTAATTTTTTGTTTAAAAGTAATTTTAAAATTTTTACTTTTAAAATTTTTCTAATTTTTTATTTAAAATATTTTTATATAATATTGACTTACTATTTATAATTTTTACTTTTTAAATTTTTTAATTTATAAATCAAAATTTTTTTATTATGACATTTGAGTTTTTTAATTTTCTATTTCAAAATATTTATTTGATATAATAGTTTTATAACATAATATAAAACAATAACACATGGGTATATTATATATAATTATTTAATAAATAACAAATAATAATTTAAAATTAATTTTGAAATGAATAATATATATTAATTAAAAATAGTGTGGGTATTTTCCTTTTTAACACTCTTCATTGCAAAAAGTGTATCCATTATTTTTTTTTAAGATATTCTAAAATATACGTCTACTTTCATTGAATAAAAAATGTTTATAAATAATTTTTTAATTTATCTTCATTAATTATAAATTTATTTTTTCATTAAATATAATTGAGGGTATAGGTGAAAAAAATGTACTATCTTTGTTCCAAAAAATTATCACCTATCATTTTTCACATTATTTAATAGAATATATTTAATACTTTATCAACTCGCAATTTATAATATATTTTTTATTTATTCCTTAATTATAATTAATGAGAAAAATATATTTTATTGTGTAATAATTAATAAGATCAAATTAAAAAGATTGATTATCATTAATAAAAATAAATATATATTTTGAAACATCTAAAAATAAATGCTGAATAATTTTTTTTTAATGGATGAGTACTATAAATTATATATTATCAAAACATTAAATATATTAATGTGAAAAAAAAAATAGAAGTGACAATTTTTTGGGCACAAGAAATGTTAATTGAATTGTTGTCTTTTGTTGAATGGATACGTTTGGACGTGGCAGGTAGTTTATGGCGGCTTGTAGTTGTAATTTAGCTGAACTGCCTAGTTGAATTTTCTGCGGACGGACACTTTCTAGAAGGATCAGACACCTTCGGGATGTTTCTGAGTTTGGGCCAAATTATTTTAGCTTCGGCTTTTTACCTGTTTACGTGTCACTGCACTTTTACTTAATTTCTATTATATGTCATTAAAATAATTATTAAATTGATTAAATTTTTAATTTTATATTTACATAAATAAATAAAATTGTATAAAACTATCAATAATTAAAAATATTTTAAAAAATAAATATGAAATAAACTTTTTAATAAATATTATTTTTTATTAATAAATAGATAAAAATAATATTAAGACAAAATGATGAAAAATCAAATTTAAAAACTAAATAAGAGTTAAAAAAGATTAACAGAAAAATTAGATAAAATAATATTATTGATTAGTTTTTTAATTTAAAATTAGATAAAATTTTCTTTAATTAATCACTTTTATATATAATATAGATAGTATAAATTTATTAATGATTAATTTTTTTTAATTTAAAAAATTTTAAACTTAGATTATATCTTTAACTTAATTTTTTAAATATTTTAAAATAAAGTAACACTAACTTAAAGATATAAACATCTCTATTCATTATTTCAGGTATTTAAATAATCAAAATTTTAAATATTGAAATAATATCTATTTTTTTAGTTATTTAAAATAATCACAAATTTCTTTCAACCAAAAATATAATCACAAATTTCAAAAATTAAAATACTAATTAGTTTTATAAAAAAAATTATTATCCATCTAATTAAAATTTATAATGTAAGGTTATTATTGTCAATTCAAAAATATTTTATACTCTTTTATATTCAAACAAATTTTATCTAGCTTACCATTTTTATATATAGTATAAGATTTGATGGGGAAATGAATATGACATCTTACTGTTCATATATTATTAGATTAGATACTATAATTACCCTATAATTCACCCCTCAAGCCCGACTTGATTGGTTGTGTATATGATGAAAGACTTTTGAGTTCTTGGTTCAACTCGGCTCACTCTGTTATAATATGAACAATAATAATAATAATAATAATTGTCGCATAGTTTAATGTACTACTTAATTTATATACTTTTAAAATTATATTATTAAATTTCTCTATTTTATCCTTATTAGATTTTGAGATCTATCCATTCAATAACGAGTTTTTTTCTATCAATTCAAGCTTAATGTATCAACTATTTAGTCCTTATAATTTAGAAATGACTCACTACTTAATCACTATATTTGATAATTATCGACTGCATTTTATTTGGAAGTTACAAACTATTTAGTCTATATTGAAAAGTATATCTTTCTTAGTTTATAAGAGTATTTTTCATACATTAAATTTAGATTGATAGTGAATAACTTTTTTTTAAATACTTATAGATTTAACCAAGGCAAATAGAAGAGTCAATAATATTTTTTAGAAACTCATAGACTAAGTATTATATTAGGATAAACTCTAAGAGTATAATAATATTTATTCTATATTATTTAATAAGTAGTTGAATAGAGACAATTTTAGCATTATTGCATATTGATTTGAAAAATATTTGAGATTGATTAACAATAATCAAATTGATTTGAGTTATTCGAGTAATTTGTTAAGTCAAACTTGAAATTTTACAGTTTAAAAAATCTTCTGAATGTTAAATTACAGTTGAATAAACTCAAAATCTATATTGATTCTATTCCACTCAAATATTTACATGAATCGCTAAATAACAGAGTAAAATATCAAACTTAACTATTTTGAGTAATTTAGCCAAACATATAATTAATAGTTATTTTTTGAATAGTTATTAATTGGTAATTAATAACTGATAAATGTGAATTGTTTGGTAAAAGTTTATTAATTATTGTTGTTGATAGGTCAAATGAGCATTACAAAGAATAATTCAATTATAAATATATTATCATATAATTTATATTTTTATGTGAGATGCAACTTAAATAATAATAAAAATACCGATTAAGAAAATTATGATTAACTTTTTGGAGATCTGAAAATTATTATTGTTTTTATATATATATATATATATATATATATATATATATATATATATATATATATATATGTAATAAGTACTTTATTTATAAATAAAATATCATAGTTATTTTAAGAAATAGTTACTATAATATATTTTAGTAATCCAATATCTATTTTGCAGTGTAAGAGATTAAAAATTTAAATTTTGATGAAGTCAGTTCTCTTTAGAAGATTTTTAACTTGTAAATTCAATAAAATAGTTTAATTATCTTTAGAAGAAGATGACACCATTTGATGGGGAATGAAAAAATTCAGACTCCATACACTTTAAGAAATTAACTATTTTATTACGATCAATATTATCATATAAATTAAAAAAAAGAATCATAAAATTTTTTTTATAATAATAATCATTATGACTATATTTGTAATTTATATCTCTATCACAAAAATCAATTCTATATGTGATAATAAAAACTTGTCATAAATAGTATATAATATTTATTTAACTATAAATTTTAATTATAACTATTATTCCAATAATCATATGTGATCTAATATGATCACGTATTAATTGAATAACTAAAATAAATTATAATGACAACTTTATTTTATTATCATAAAAATAAAATTAGTAATAATATTTGTGATCACAAAAATTATATACCTGAATATATAATCACATTGATTATATATTTTTGTTATTATCAATACTTGTAGTGATGTTTTTTAAGTGTCACTGATATTTTTATTAATCATTAATTTTTATAGTCACTCATTTATATAGTGATAATCTAATAATTAAAAAATAATATTAAAAAATTATTTATTTAATTTGAATAATATATAACAAGTGCAATGCATTAAAATATCAAATACAATGTAGTAGTACATTAATATCTTAACCTTAATTAGAGGTGATGGTTTTTTATCTAAATCAAATATGTCTTGAAAAATTGACTTGATTTGACTTGACCAAAACTCAAAATCAAAATTACTTGAAAATTTCTAGATCAAATTTGATTCGATCCACATATCAATTTGAATGACCTCGATTTAAATTATTAAAAATATTATTTAAAATATATTTTAAAAGTAAATATTTTTTATTTTTAAATTTATAATTATGAATAGCCAACATGAAAAATGATTCAAATTTCTTTTTATACCTTAACTCGATAGCCTAACTGACACATCAATTCACTGTTGAATAGCCTCCTTATGAGAAGGTTTCCTCTTTAAACCTAATTTGACTTGTCAAATTGAATAGCCACCTCGTGAAAAAAGAAAGAAGAGAAAAATGTGGCCCCAAAATACCATCATACCAACATATGTTCTTGAGAATTTATTTGTGTAATATTGAGATGACTACAAATTATAATAGTGGATCAAACTTGCAATCAAGTTCGTGATTAGTTTTTACATAAATTAGTTAATTTTGGTATTTTAAATATCGTATTCTATATCCTAATTAATACTTACAGAATGAACATTATGTCAATTCAGTTTGATTTTCACTAAAATAAGATTATTGAATTTAATATTTTAAAAATTAGTTGATTCAATTCAACTTTCACTAAAATCAAATTATTAAATTTTATAAAAATTAAATAGACAAAATTTTTAAAAAATCAAATAAACTAAATTTACATATTCATAAATTAAATTAATTGAATTCATAAAATTTGTTTTGGTTCAATTTAATTTGATCAAAATTATAATATATATTTTGAGTTAGTTCATTTAAAATTGATTTATTTTTAAAATTTTAATTTATTTGGCTTACTTGATTTTTTATATAGAAAATCAAATCAAAACAAAAAAAATTAGAATTTTTCAATTAAAATTAAATCTTAACTTATAACAAAAAATTAAATTGAACTAACTAAATAACATCAATTTCATTTATTTTTTTTAGTTCAATATATATATATATATATATATTAGCACATGTGTTGCACTTGTTTTTATTTTTTCATTTTTTTTCATTTTTTGATCAGATTTTAAAATTTTTTTAAATTATTTGTAGAAAATAAAACTTATTAAATATATCAAAAATATTGCAATAGAATCTATTTAATGTTTAATTATTATAAAATCTATATTACAATAGTACTTCTTTATATACCACATTTTTATATATCTCCCTTTATTTTTTTTTATTTGTCAGTTATAACTAATAACATTGAAATCACTCTAAATTATGCTACATATTATTATGTATGTGAAAAGATTTCATACACTAAGTTGACTCCATATTTGGTGTTG
Source organism: Omphalea diandra (assembly GCA_949677035.1). Taxonomy (NCBI): domain Eukaryota; kingdom Viridiplantae; phylum Streptophyta; class Magnoliopsida; order Malpighiales; family Euphorbiaceae; genus Omphalea; species Omphalea diandra. The sequence goes on along the minus strand of CATIWR010180018.1, from coordinate 44,324 downwards.
TTTAACAATATTTAATATTCTTGGCATGATATTGTATCAGAATTTTCTTTTTTGACAACTAAAATAATTTTAAAATAAGTTATAAAATATTTAAAAAATGTATCATATTAGGAAATAAATTTAGTTGTTATGATATCATGTCAATAATAATTCTTAATTAAATTATATGACTACTTTTCAAATAGAAGTAGGAGTTAAACTTGTATTGAAAATCAAATTCAAATTAAGAATAATAATAATAATAATCTAACAATATTAATAATAAGAAAATTATAAATATAACTTTGAATTAATGGTATTTTGACCAAATCAAGGTTTTACTTAAATCCGTGCACACACACATCCACAGAGTTTTTATTTTAATATAATAAATAATAAGTTTCATTTGAAGTGAATAAGGCCCATAATCCTTTTTTAATTTTAAATGAATTTGGTTTTCCTCATGGTCAAGAGCCTCACCAACCCTATTCACGTTTTCTTTGAGAAATTTTTTGTGACTGAATTTATGATGAACTTTCTAATGAAAAATATTCATATAATATATGTTGAGTATAAATTAGTGACAATTTATGAATATTATTTAATTTATAGAAAATTATATACATAACAAATTGTAAATCGTTGATTTTTAATTTGACATGATGAACTGAATGTATAATAAAATTTCGCTTTTATTTGATATGTACCATTAGCTTGTAATCCCCTGAAAAATAAAATGTTAGCGTCTTCCTTATCTAATATTTTAAGAAAACAAAAAATTTTGCATATCATAAAAAATATATTTACAACTCTATTTGCAAAAAAAAAAATAAAAAAGAAAATTTTTTTATCTGGTTTTTGAGATGTTTATATAAATTGATTAATAAAAAATAATTTTCTACTTTCAAGAAAGCCATGTCCAAGTTTTGATAAGCTCCAGATTTAAAAAGAAGATCACATAAACACAACTATCATTTTGTTGATCAAATAAAAATAAATTTGATAAATTCTAAATATCTATTTTGATTCTACATCATATTATGTTATATATATATTTTTAACAAAATTATGTTTAACTGAAGTTTAAGTTTTTCTTCTTAATGGAACCTTAGTTTTCCCCTCAAAAAAGTTTTAAGGTACTTGAACCTTTTTTCATGGGAATAAATGTTTAAGATATTTGAGCTAATGCCTCAGTCTGACAATAAGGCTGATTAAAAACAAATATTAAGTTAAATTAAAATAATGTATAGTCGCATGATTACATCATAATTATTATTATTATATTTTATCTATTGTAGGTTTAATTCACACTCCTTTAGATGAATCTAATTGAATTATAATTTTATTATATTCTATTAAAGTTGGCATTAATTCACAATTTTTTTTTTTTTTGTAGAAAAAGATCAATTCCCATTTTGAGGAAGAAGATATTGCATTCATACCATTGAATCAACTATGAGTTAGAATTTAAGGGAAAAATCTACCCTAACATTGATTTTGATAATTAAAAATAGCAATGGAGATCTGCATGCCATTCATATTAGTGTCTATAGTCTTAATGGACCCCTTAGCTTGAATAATTCAGAGATGGAGAACACATTATGGCTTGGCTCCTTGACTTGAACCTCCAAGGGTAAGTAGTGCCCACCACGGCATTCATTCTGACAGCTCTGTGCCTATCACCATTAACTATCTACTTCCTATGGTGTTAGATAATCCTACAAAATCAGTCAAAGTGTTAGACAATCCTCTTCATTGCTTGAAAATCAAAGTTGTGTAGCATTCTTGCAAATCTTACCCAGTGGTTGATCAAAGCACCACCATACCATAGCGATAGGGCCAACAGAAGCCATTTTGTAGCATTCTTGCAACTGCCTCGATCCTTTATCGAGCCGGTTTAAACCGCCTCTATTAGGAGAAAAAAAAACTGTCTTCATAAGCCTTTTATTGATGTAATATAAGTATAAAACTACATTTATACATTTATTTTTAAAAATTATTTTTTATAAAAATTCAATTATTTTAATTTATTTGATTTTGATTTTTTAAAATTAAATCAAACTAAATTTTTTAAAGAAAAATTAAATCAAACCAAATCTTAAGTTTGGTCAAATTAAATTAAACCAAATCAATTAATTCAATTCAATTGTGAACGACACTATTTACATCTATGCTTTATTATCACCAGAAGAAATTCACTTTTTTTTGTCACAATGATACATCAATGTTGGTGGAGTAAAACATGCGCCTCTTTTTGAAGAAAAAAAATGTTAAAATTGAGAAGTTTTGAAATAAAAGAATAATTTTTACACTTTTTCTAATAAATGAATATAGAATTTCAATGAGACAAAAAAAAAAAAAACTTCTAATACAATAATTCAATGTAGGAATTACAAAGCTAAAGATGGCTAACAATTATTGAGTAGTCGATTTAAACAAATTTGGCAACATTTTATAGGAATAAAAAATTATATAAATTCAAATTTTCATCATTGAAACCAATCATTTGTAATTCAAATTGGGAATTTTTTTTTTCCCTCAGATGGGCTTGACACATATCTTCATTGGGTTCGTGTTTTTACACGCATTCATCACTTGAGTTGATGCGAAATGGAACTGGTTTTCAGAGCTTTAGTAGTGGCATGCTTGCATTCATATGTCTTGTTTGATTTGCAACGAACAATGGTTTTATCTGATATGCTAAGAGCTGTAACTTTTCTCACTTTAGTGGTTGTTTACCTAATGTGTAATCAGGAATGACTGGTCCACGGATAGTGAATTTTCATATTTCTGGTTTCAGGGGATGTCGATGATGGCTCCAGCCAATCAGCTGACTGATTGGAATCCAAATCAAGTTAACCCATGCAGTTGGTCAAATGTTATCTGTGACAATAATAATTATGTCACTTCTATGTGAGTCTTCTAACTTCGCTGTATGATTAGCTGATGGTAATTGATGATGCAACTCGTTATTCCTACAATATCATCTGCTTTATTTGTGTTAGCTTGTACCTTATATGATATATGCTTATATGTTTCACCTGTTTGTTGAACAATGTCTTACCTGAACTGTTTTGGAACCTTGTCTCCTAAAATAGAAATTCTGAAATCTCAATGCACTTGTATGTATGCAGTATCTTGCAATAATGAGCAGACTTTTTTGAGTGTGTACTTCCAGAACACTGAAAGGAAATGGCATTACTGGAGAGATACCAAGGAATTTGGAAATTTGTTGAATTTTTCAAGCTTAGATTTGATGAATTCCATCTTTCCTTGCCAATCTTAAAAGGCTTAAATTTTTGTGAGTGACACCATCTATTTTGCACTTAATTGCTTTGAGATCAGCGGTATATCTTTATTCCACATGAGCTTATCATTAGAAGTGTGATTTTCTTGTGATACAAACAGGACATGAAGTTAAAACAAACTCACTGGAGCTATCCCCAAATCACTTTTTGGCCTTCCAAATTTGATCAATATGCAGGTGATAAATTCAGAATATTTTGTCATTTGTAACGAGACTGACTGACGAATATATGTTTGTTTGTTTCCCTACACTGCTTTGCAAGTTTTTAATGGCACGACTAAAATTTTATTTGCAGCCTGCTTGATTGTAATAATCTCTCCAAGTTCCAATATACAAGTACGTATAACTGTAAAGATTCTTATTACTGCATCTTTTTTTTGGCATGCGCAATGTCACTGCCTATGAATTGGTAAGCTGGTATTGATTTGGGTTCATTCAATTCAGTTTCACAGGAAATCACTTAAACTGCGGTGCACATTTTGGCCGACCCTGTGAATCCAGTAGCAGTGATTGAGTCGGCTGCTCATGCTCATCATTTTTTTTTTCTCTTTGTTGGCAGGTACTTCAAATAAGCTAAAGAAAAGAAATTTAAACTTCCTCTTGAGAGCCACCATTCTTTGTCATTCTCTTCTCTCTTCCTTTTTAAGGAAGTCTATGTGAATTAGTTCTGGAGTTCTTGATTTAAGTTCGTTCCCATCAATAACTGTCAGAAGTCAGAAAATTAGGCCTATGTGATTTACTTGTGTTGTTTGCTGCTTACATGGAGTAGCCTTCATGATCTTCAGTTTGGGATAGTAGGCTAAATTATGCGTCTAAAGAGATCTTCAGTTTGGAATATGAAAATTTTAAAATTTTATGTTTCATTGTGTTGTTAAATTATTGGAAAATGTATAAAAATAGTATCATGCAGTTTCATGATTTTACACTCGAGGACTTCTAGAACTTGTGTGATAAATAGACATAAAATTTCACTTCACTCCTTTAGTATATATGGTTTTTGTTTTTGAAATATTGGATATATATGGTATAAAATTATTAACACCTTTAAAAATTTAGAAAAATAACTCATTATGGCCATGTAACTTTTTTGAGATGTTCAATTTAATCCAAATTCATCATAAAAAAAATAAGAATTTTCATATATTTTTTTAACAAAATATATTTAGATAAATTTACATTTAAATTACAAAACAAATCTATTAATTAACAAAATTTCAATTTTTTTATTTATTTTCACAATAAAAGAATATCATGTTTTAAAAAATTAATTTAAAAATATGAAAAATAAAAAATTAGATTTGAAAAATGTCATATTTTTTTAAAATATTAAAAATTATGATTTTTAAATTTTTATGCATTTCAAAGTTTACCTTCCTTTAAATATTAATCACCATCATTTTTGTAAAATATTTGTTAATAAATTTATGCAAGCTTTTTAAATAAAAACAAATCTGAAAATTAATTTCATTGTCATCATCACATATTTCCCATCATCATCTCTTATTTCTAATATGAATAAAAATTTCAAAGCTAATCCAAAATTAAATCCCAAATATGAAAACTCATTCCTTGATTAAAGATTTGAAAAGAGTTTGTATTTTCATATTTCTCAATCTGGAATGAATTTTCAGATTTCTTTGAATTTTTATTGTTATTCAAATTTGAAATTTGGTTTTGGGTTAAATTTGAAATTTTTAATTAGATTTGAAATGGAAGATAATGATGAAGAATATATAATGATAATGATGAACAAAAATTAAAATTTCAAATTATTTTTATATGTTTTAAATTTATTTTGTTTAAAAACTTTCATGTTTTACTTGGTTGTACTATCGATTCTCAGATCTTTTGGACAAGTTTGATTGAAAGAAAAGTTTTGATTAAAAGAAAACCAACAATCAGATATACATCAATCACACTCAAACTTTTAGAAAAGAAGAACCAAAAGATCTCATGGAAAATTAAAAATATTTAACCAGGCGATGGTGGGAAAGCAGGTTTGGAGAATCATGTCAAGACCCAACTCCCTTGTTGAAAAAGTATTGAAGGCACGATATTTCTCGAACTCTGGTTTTCTAGATGCTACTGTGGATACAAAGCCTTCATTTATTTGGCGTAGCATTCTTTAGGGCAGGAGTCTTGTGACGAAGGGCATGCAACAGAGAGTGGAAGATGGTGCAAGGAAAATGCTTAAAATAGTGATGCAGGTGGCTTAAGTAGTAGACAGGTGGCACATCACGAAATAAAGAAATAGAAACGGTAAACAGGTAAGTGGATAGAGGAGTAACTTTGTAATTAGCACAAGATGATTTAGCACTGCAAATTGGAATCAGTTCTTCTGTCCATCGAGCTTTTCTTTCCACTGTGTTTTGGCTGTGCATTTTCCAAAGTGATAGGACTGGAGATTCAAGGGAGATTTGAATCTGTTATCGGCTGCAACCCACCGTCTCCAGGGACTCTTGTCTTTCAGTGAAATTTCGTAAGTGAAAGGAGTGTGCATATTGAAGGGAGATTGGCAGCTGAGTTGGGCGTTTGAGTTTATTACTTGTTCGCGACATTAAAAGATCAGGTAAGTGAAAGTTAGACGTTCTTTGAAGCTTCATTTGAGCTGGATATGATATTAAATGCAATGCATATGTTGTGGTGTGAGTGTTGTAAAGAAGAAGAAGAAAGATTTGCAGAAAATTGTGTATTTGATAAAGACAAAGAACCAGCCTTATATACAGACCTACTTTTCTTGTATACAAGCCTATAATTATGCCTATAATCAAGTCTATAATCAAGCCTATAATTAAGCCTATAATCAATCCTATAATCAAGCCTATAATCAAGCCTATAATCAAGCCTATAATCAATCCTATAATCAAGCCTATAATCAAGTCTATAATTATGATCATTACTACAATTAGAATATAAACACTAAATAAGAAATTTACAGTATAAGACAAAATATTCATATCAGTAACAGTCCCATCCAAATTCAAAGCTATAACACAAAAAGAGCGCAATAGTTGTCGTACCTTTGTCTAAACCATTTCAAACGACTTTGATATTGACAATAAATTCTTTGACATCCAAGTTTTTCATTAGCAGGGAGTATCTTTTTTTCAACAGTTACTTTACTTAATGATCCACTGTTATCATGCCAACCTCGATTTGCAGCATCAACCATGAGTTGCAGTAACTCGTTAGTTTTTTTCAGCTGCCCATATTTTATACTTTCCCCCTACTTTTTTTTTTTTTTTTTTTTTGCCATTTCCTTGGTTTGTATCTCCCATTATAATATTATTAGATTATACATGTCATGTGATAAACAAATAAAAATAGCAGAAAAAACAAGTTCAAATTATATATATTAGTAATAACATGAATAAAAAAATATAAATTATTATTTTTCTACCTGTTCTAATTAATATATATATATATTATCTTAAAAGTTTAGGAGAACAATGTATAAACCATAAAAGTCACAGTGAAATGGAGCCAATCAGTGTGTGTGTGTGTGCGTGTGTATATATATATATATATATATATATATATATAAGGCGAAACCTACCCTAAATTACGACCATGCTGCTTGTATAACGGGTAACGAGACCTCTCTTTGCTATTTTTATATGAGTAGTGCATGCGCAGTGTGTAATAGTGTCCGCATATGATTGAGGGATATTTTAGTGTGGAATGGAGATATAGTTTCCAAGCCTAGGAAGTGTGGATTCACATTCTGTGGGTGAGGTGTCTCTTACCCACTCAAGAGCACATCTCATAGACACAAATCATACATTCTAACTTGATGAGGCCAAAGATTAAAATCCAACTTTAACCCTTCAAAAATCCCAAGTTGAGGATTTAAAAATGTAAGAAAAAAACAAATGGATATTTTGGTGAATCCATCATGTATAGTCTAGAAATATGGATGATGGCATGAAGCCAAGTGTACAATGTAGCACATGTTTCTAACATAATTATTATATTGAGGTAATCTTTAAGCTTAGTGATTCAAAATAAAGTTGAACATTGACTATCATACGATTTCTATTAGAAAATTTCAGTTTTAATATAAATTTAAACAAAATTATTTGAATTCTCACATTTATTTCTAGTTTTATTTTACTTTCACGATTAAAAAAAACCTAACAACAATTCTAATCTCTAGAAATATGCCAAGCTCAGTACTAAAAAAAAAAAAAGCTTAAGATTGGGAATTTTATAATTTAGGTTCCAAAAAAAAAGCTAAATAGTGCCAAAAAGAATAGCAAAACAAAAAAGTAATTGAAGCTAAAAAAATGCAATAAAGTATCATTTTTTTTAAATTATAGATTTCCATTTGTTTTAATGTAAATTTAAACCTCCCAAAGAAAAAAGAAAATGCTAAATAGTGCCAAAAAAATGGCAAAACAAAAAAAAATTGAAGCCAAAAAATGCAATAAAGTATTATTTAAGCATTAAGGTGGTGGGTCCAATGACATTAAACCCACATTCTGCCAAAGAAAGAAAAAGTACAAATAAACACACACACAAAATAAAAAGAGAAAATATTTTCTAAACATTTGCACTTGCCCCAAAAACAGTCCCGACAAAATTAGACCAAAGTTAGGCTTGGATCCCCTCCTTATGGACACTGCCCCCCTTTCCAAACAGCACAAACTGAGACAGTGACAGATTAAAATCCCCTCTATCCTAACAAAATTATACCAAAGTTGTTCCATATCTCTAACAATCGCTTAAAAGATTATCATATTTAGGCAACCTTCAAAATTCATATTTCTAATGTTTTTACGACATTGAAAAAAATTATTTTAGTAATATTTGCATCACTCAATAATTCACCTTGAAAAAGAGATGCAGTTTAGCAAAAATTAGCCAATGGAGAAACTCTTTTATCACTGGTTATGTTTGAGCAAATTATGGATATACCAAGTGCTTGTAAACGCTAGATGCTTATTATTTTTCTTTTTCATTAATTAATAACGTCGTATAATCTGTCAAAAGAAAAGTTTGGCTAAGGATTTTGTTAAAAGGGCGGCCATTATATTAAGGAAACCTTACACGCATAATTCATCAAACTTGACAATTTGTTTGTATGTAAGTTATGTGATGCAACATGAAATCATTAAATTTGAAAAATACGTGTTAAAATAATTATTATTCTTATAGAATCATCAAAATTTTCTAGAGATAGAATAGGGTTTTATAATACTTTCTATATAGTTTTTATAATACTTTCTATATAGTTTTCAATCTATCAATATCATGAATATATATATATATATATATATATATATAAATCAAACAACCATTCATAAGAAATCATGAATAAACCTTATCAAGATATTAAACAATGAAAAAAATTAAAAAAGTATCAGATTATCTTGTAATTGCGCAACTTTTGTCTCTCATCTCTTTATCAAGTATGATGAAACAAGAATGTGAAAAAGAATTTATTAGATATTTTATTTATACTAGAACCTAAAAAGTTACTCAAAGTCTATAAAAATCTATTATTCTTTAAGTCAATGATTTTTTGAATATTATTAAACTTTTATAAACTTCATAAAAGTTATAATTGAATACCCTCTAATTTTCATAAACTTTTTTAAAGTCTTTAAAAGTTTTTATTGATTACATTTTGACTTTGAAGGAGTTTTTAAAAGTTTTTATTGAATATTCTTTGATTTTAAACTAGATAAAAGTCTTTTATTTTTTTAATTCAATATAACCATGTAAATTTCAAAAATGGCCCAAAATGTTTCAAACTGTTTTAATGAGTTTTTGAAGAAGAAATATTTCAGAAATGTGGAAATATCTCGTCCCAACTGTTTCCATGGATTACACCTTTAATAGATGGGAGGATTAGGGATTATTAAGGATTTACTTGTTGGTTTACAACTAAAAAATAATGATGTAATCATTTAATCAATTTCCTATAGAATTGAATCTATATGTAAATTACTATGATTTAAATTCATAGATAAATTATATTTATATGATTAATTTTTATTATATAGTATATATATAATTTCTCGTAGTGAAAATTCTTTAAATAAAATATTTTTTCTAATCTCCTTTCTCTTTACTTTTTTTCTTATTCTCCATCTTATTTTTTTTATATATTTTGTAAAAGTTCTAAAAAAAACAATAGGACTTATAAAAATAAAATATTTTATTAAATTATATATTTAGTTAAATACAAAATTTATTTATTTGAAATAAATTTTATTTTTATTTTATAGTATATTTAACATAAAATTTTATTCACAAATAAATTCTATAAGAAATTTATTTCCGAATAAAATAAATTTTAAATTATAATTGAATTAAATACTATGTAAATATATTTTATTTTATTTTATTCAAAATATAATATTAAAGACCATTATCCATAAAAGATTTGTTTTTTGTAATAGTAAGCTTGTTAATTACCACCCCTCTAAATTAGAGCTCTCCATAAATAGCCTAAGTTATATTATGAAAAGACTTTAATTGAAGAGGAAGTTCTATAGTATTATAAGTCTAAACTAAAATAGTTAGAGCCTAAAGGCTAGGATAACAAGCAACAAATGTTTAAAATTATAAAATTTTCATTTTTTTAAAGCACAAACTTATGATGTGATGTTCTATTAGGTAGATAATAGTGTCATTACATTATGTTTTTAAAATACTTATTAAATATATTTTAATAAAGATTTTTTAGGATAATTTTTAATATTAATCAATAAAGTATTGCAAGAGTAAGAATATAATTATATTTTAGTAGAATATAAATAGATTTTAGTTTAGTTCTAATCTATGTAGCCTCATAATAAGGAATACTCTAATTTTAATTATAATTAAATTTATAACAAATATTATTTTTATCTTTAGTGATGTTATTTAAATGATGCAAAAATGTCATAATAAATAAATTTATTATGACATTTGTAGTAAATATTAGAATAAATATCGTAAAAAGATGAATTAAATGATATTTATTATAAGTGTTACTTAATATTAAGAAAATTATTATAATAACTAAGACCTTAAGTCACATTTATTGAAAAATGTTACTTTAATATATTTTTTTTTATATAAATTTAAGTGATATTTGTACAAAATGTCATTAAAAAAGTTATAATAAATTATTTTTCTTGTAGTGAATGGATCTTGGTCATACTTGGAAGAGTTTTGTTTAGCTCATTGATCTTCATCAATAAACGAATAAGACCACACCTAGTAAAAAGCCAATGAACCCTGTGTGGGGGAGAAATAAGATTAGAAGGATCTTTTGTGAATAACATTACATCTCATGCATACATGCATTATTATTTCTTCATGCATCATCCTAATAACCTTTGTTTCATAACCATCATAGCTCCACCTAAACCTTAATGGAAGAGAATAGGAAGAAGTTTAGTTAGGAAAAACAAGACACCTAGTCCGATTCAAAGCTCAAAACTACTCAAAGAGCCATTGATACCATCAAAAGTAATGGAAAAGATGAAAGTTGAATTCATTCAGATGATAGAGGAACGGGTCAGCAGGGAGATAAATAGGCACCTCAATGAATCATGAAGAAAGGGAAAACATTAACTAATATAACTGAAAAAAGGACAAGACCCATAGAACTCCTCTTGTGGTTATTGATGATGACTTATTTAGTATGAAGGATTACCAGAAGAGTAAAGTAGCAAAAGAGACAGAAAGTACAATAGTAGTGCCATATAAGAATGTAGAGGATGATAAAGAAAATGTATGGTTTGATGGACTTGCCAAGCAATTAGAGAAGATTTAGAAGATGTTAGGTGCAAGAGGATTGGAGCAAGGGGTTAAAACTAAGGAATTATTTACACGTAAGCATGAAAAGCTTCTAGCAAACTTTAGGATGCTCAAGCTCCCTTAGTTCACAGAGATCCAGAATGCGAATAATCATGTCCGCTCTTATGTGCTCACTATAAAGACAACCAAAGTCCCAACTTTCACCATGTTAGAGATGTTTGAATTATCACTAGATGGGTTGGCCAAAAAACTTGTTATTTTAACTAGCCTAGGATAATTAGGGAGGATTAAAAGGAGCTAAATAAGACTTTTTAGATTTATTACATGTGTAACCTAAAGTTAGAAGTTACCCTTCAAGATCTAGAGTAACTAAGGTAGAAGACTGAGGAAAGTTTTAATGATTATTTGAGGAGGTAGAAGAACATAGCCTTTAAAGTAAGAACAATGTTGACAAAGAGGAAGCAAGTTAGGATGATTATTAGGGAAGCCTACTTGTTGGCCCTTGTGCACTAAGAAGAAGGATAAAATTGTTCGCTAATTTGGAATTTGAAGGAAGGTTAATCAAATTAAATATTAAAGAAAAGGAAAACAAAATCAACACAAGCAATTTATAGTGGTTATAGTGTTAACAAATTCTACGTTCATTCCCCAATTCACCAATTAGGTATTTTACTCACCCACTATAATGTTTTTTTACAAGTTTACTCCAAACTTAGTGTTTAGGCTCACATCAAACCACAATGACACTTGTGTTTGTGGCTCACACATAACATTATATAAGAGTTTTCTCACTTGAGGCTCATTCTAAAACCTAATCCCAAAGTGTTTAAAGGTCATACCAAACCTTAAACAACCTAATTATAAAAAATTAATGAGTTTAAACTTTGAGAATTAAAAGTGTAAGAGTTTGAAAAATGGTTATCCTCTTGCATTCAAAGTCATTTAGTGGAGCATTTATAAGTTTCAACCACCAAAGCGCTGTTACAAATGAAACTATGAGCATATCTTTATGTTATAGTGGTAAATCTTACATTAAATGCTTGTTAGAGTGAAATCGTGGTTGAGATCAACTTATCATGGTCACGATTTATATTTCACCCTAGATTTTGCCATTTTATGGCTGTGATCTTCGAATGTGTCTAATGGCTAATGACATTTGGTGTTTGATCATTGGTCCATCAAAAACTAGTCGTTAGAACCCTCTAACAATTATGAACATCTTCGTCACGATCTATGTGTAGTAATCACTATTGAGATAACGCTAGAATAGGGGAACACTACTTTTGCTACGAATCAAACTACTTGTTTTGTGTTTAAGGTTAAATGTGAGTCACGATCACTACTTAGTATTGTAATTGTGATTTTAAAACTTTCAAATGGCTTTTAGGACACATGACTCAGTTCTATTAGTTTCCTGGGTGGCCATTAAAGTACTTTTTAATTTTTTGAAAGTAGCGGTCACAATTCTCACTGTGACTGTCATCACAAAATGGATTGGAACTTTTTCAATCACTTGTTTTCATACCATAGTTGTCATAATCTTCTTGTAGTGGTTACGATTTTGAGGACAGTTTTAAGACCTAGAGAATTTTACTTCCATTCATTTTCCAATACAAACCTAACTCATTTTCTACAAGAATAATACTTAAAATAGGCATTAGAACCTTTCAATCTACATTGTCAAGATCAAAATAGAGCTTTGACTTAGGTTTGACCAATCTAGTCTAATAATCTCCCCCCTTTTTTATTTTAATAATCTAGATTGAATATGCAAAGGATATAACCTCTAATATGCATATTCTTACATATTTTAAGTGTTTAAAAGTCAATAGGTAGTTAGATGACATAGTTCTTTAGTAATCAATAAACACTTAGGCATGAATTTTAGAAATTAAAGACTACTCTCCCTCAATACATAATTAAAGACTACTCTCCCTCAATACATACTCTCCCTTAGTTATCTCCATCCAACCAATTAACATTCAATTTTCAATTTGCATTTTCACATTTTAATTTGCATATTATATTAACTTTCCCCTTTTTTCAAGATAAAAAAGACAGGGAAATGGGGAATAATGAGAGGGATAATAATGCACAATAGTGTTATAATTATAAAGGCAAAAATAATCTTAGTTGCTTAAGAATCATAAAGGCATTAAGATGGAAAAAGACAAGTGATAACACAAGAACATTTCATTAAGTAAAGATAAGCATAAGTACAAGCAAAGGATAAAGTTTCAAACATAATTATATGTTTGATCATATATTTTGGGGCCTAATGATGGGAAAACAAAAAAAAAGAAAAGAAAGAGAAAACACAAATACATCAAAAAGTGAAGATGAAAAACAAAAAATGAAACTAAAAGAAAATCCAAATGGTAGGGGAAATGTCATAATCATCATTTCCATCTTCATACTTTTCTTGACCACTTTCAACATCAATGCCTCTATTGCCTCATTCTCTTTCATTCCACCCTTTTCCTCTTTGGGGTCTTCATCTTCAAAATCTGAAAGATAATAAGGAGTAATCTCTAGCTTTTCTTATAAGTCCATAATGTCAAGGAGCGTGAATCTCCTTTTCATCATTCTTATAATTTTATCAAGCTTTTTATCCATATATAAGAGAAAGAGATAAAAGGAGGAGGAAGAATAACTCAAGTTTGTAGCTTTGAATCCTCTGAGGCCTTTTTTTGCCCTTCTTCAGTGATATGCTTTCTCCTTTTCTAAGCTTGGGAGGCTTGTTATTGTCTTACTCCTTATTCATCAAGCAGATGTTCATAAGAATTTACTCCTATTGCTTTGGCATTTACTAAAGAGTTAAGACCTAGAGAATTTTTATTAGAAAGGTAGGGTTTGGTACGGAAGGTTTCATTTTTAAGAGTTAATACTCCCATAACACTATTGATGGAAGTTACATGGGAGAGGGGAAGGAAATGGCTTTTTTTGGATTTGGTCATATGAGCCAATTGATCTATGAAGAAATGGCTAGTTTGTATGGGCTTACTTTTAATGAGGTAATAGAGAAAGGGTAAGTCTTTTTGTGACACCTTATTGCCATCACTACTAGCATTGATAGAGAAAACGATGATCCTATGGAAAAGCCAATAGGGAAGGGTTCTAATTATTGACCCTTGTGCACTAAGAGAAAAGTTGAATTGGTAGAAAATTTAACTTTTTTGAGGGTTGATAAATAATACACAGTTAAAGAAAGAGTAGGTGAAGAATAGACACAAGGAATTTATAATGGGTTCGGGTGTTAACAAACTCTACGTCTGCTCCCCAATTCTATAATTAGGTATTGCAATATCATTTAATGATGGAAATTTAAATTTTTTGAGGATTGATAAATAATGCAAAGTTAAAGAAAAAGTAGGAAAAGAATAGAGACAAGGAATTTATAATGATTTGGGTGGTAACAGATCTTACGTCTACTCCCCAATTCTCCAATTAGGTATTTCACTATTACTCAATGGTGTTTTACATGCTCACACCTAACTTACACTATGTGTTTTCCAAGGCTAACACATAACCTTTACAAGTGTTTTTCTAAGGCTCAACTTAACCTAAATAAGAGTTTTTCTAATTTGGTTCGCTTTAAACCTGGACCCAATGGCGTTTAATGGTTCACACATAACCTTTACAACTCAAGTACAAAGAAATTATGAATAGAGAGTTGAGAATTAAATTTTCAAGAGTTTGGCCATAATAAATTGCTTTTCTTTTGAATCTTTACGACTCAAATACAAAAAAATTATGTGTAGAGAGTTAAAAATTAAATTTGCAAGAGTTTGACTGTAATAAATTGCTTTTCTTTTGCATTAAAGTCATTTGGTGGAGTATTTATAGGTTTCAACCACCCAATAGTATTTACAAATAAAACTATACCTAAATCTCCAAAGTTGGTGGCAAATCTTGCATTAAATACTTGTCAGAGGTAAGTCCCAGTCCAGATAAGATTATCACGATCGTGAAATGCATTTTCCTTTGAATTTAGCCTTTTCACGATCGTGAAATGCATTTTCCTTTGAATTTAGCCTTTTCTCTATCGCGATCTTTAAATATGTCTAATGGCTAGTTAAATGTGGTAGTCCATCATTGGTTCATCAAGAAACTAGCCGTTGCTACCCTCTAATGGATTCATATATCATGGTCGCTGCTTGAAATAACATTGAGAAAATAGACGTTATGCCCCCCACCACGACCTACATTAGAAACTTTGAGTATCATATTTAACTTTATTGTAGTCATTACAACATTTTTGCCATCATGAATTTTGAAACTTCAAATGACTCCTTAACACATGGCTTATCCTGATGGGTCAACTAGTTAGCCATTGGAGTTCTTCCCATTTCATTTGAATGAAGTGATCATGACCCTTGTTAAGACTGATATCACGAACTAAACTGTCCAATTTGATTTAGGATTTTTCTAGAGTAATGGTTGTGACCCTCCAGTTTTGGTTGTGACTTAGAAGGTAGATTTTGATACTTGGTGTATTTCACTTCTAATAAATTCCATTCAATTTCTAATGAGATTCTAACTTAACATCTGTATAAATAACACTTAGAATTGATGTTAGAACTTTTCAATCTATATTGTCAAGATTAAAAGAGAGTTTTGACTTAGGTTTGACCAACCTGGTCCAACACTAATGTTCTTAGCTATAGATGATTTTGGATCATGATGGGTTTTAATAGAAATCTACTTCCAAAAGTCATTCATATCAAAAGCAAGAGAAGAAAGGTTGAAGGGGATATTATCCCCCGTTTAGAAGTTAAAAAAGTAACAAATTTTAGGGTATGACTCCTTAACACATGGCTTATCCTGATGGGTCAACTAGTTAGCCATTGGAGTTATTCCCATTTCATTTGAATGAAGTGATCATGACCCTTGTTAAGACTGATACCACAAACTAAACTGTCCAATTTGATTTAGGATTTTTCTAGAGTAATGGTTGTGACCCTCCAGTTTTGGTTATGACTTAGAAGGTAGATTTTGATACTTGGTGTATTTCACTTATAATAAATTACATTCAATTTCTAATGAGATTCTAACTTAACATCTGTATAAACAACACTTAGAATTGATGTTAGAACTTTTCAATCTATATTGTCAAGATTAAAAGAGAGTTTTGACTTAGGTTTGACCAACCTGGTCCAACACTAATGTTCTTAGCTATAAATGATTTTGGATCATGATGGGTTTTAATAGAAATCTACTTCCAAAAGTCATTCATATCAAAAGCAAGAGAAAAAAGGTTGAAGGGGACATTATCCCCCGTTTAGAAGTTAAAAAAGCAACAAATTTTAGGGTATGTAATATAATAAAGGTCACTAAAGAATCTAAAGAGCAAACCATACATATTTACTGTTGATTTTGTAGCTTTGGTAATCTCCACTATTGCCATAAATTCTCATATCACTTCTTCATACCCTAGTTTGTCAATGAAGATGAACTCCTCCCATCCAAGGTTGGAGGGATATGCCTTAATTTCATTAGAAAGTCTTAAGGTCTCAAAGAGAAATGCAAAGGGAATATTGTTAGGAGCAATTAATTTTTTTTGGTTTGCTTCATACATTGCCTTTTCTTTTTTATAATGCCATTCATGAGATAGAGAGGAAGAGGTTGAAGCGAAAAAGGTTGAACAACTCTTTTTCCTTTATCTGTTCTTATTAAAGGTTTCCTTAGAGCCATGGAGGAGATGAGGAATATTGATGGATTTTTGGGAGAGAAATGAAAGAAATTTGAAGAATGTATGAGGGGAATAGGAAAAAAGTGAAACAAAGGAGTTTAAAGAGTTTTAAATAGGCATAAAAAAGGTGAAAAACATCTATAAAATAGTCATTTTTGTATTAAATGCAACATTATGCCATTTGGAAAGAAAATGGTTGATAACTAATGGTTACACATAATTCACGATTGCAAAATACGAAAAATGTGAGTAATGATTGAATTCTCTGTAGTAAGGTGTGAAGAAAGCAACTAGAATTTTAAAACTTTTGAAATGTCGCAGGGGGAACAAAAAATTAAGAGTGAAAAATGTGAAAGTTTTGAAAATCCATTGTGACTTGTAAATCTTGATTGCAATTCTTGATCTTGATCGTGACTTATAGGTTAGTTTCAAAAATAAGTTTGAAAATGAAAATTTCACAAATGGCATATATTTTAAGTGATCAATTTGATATATGGATGATTAATTCAAGAATTTGAATATGGAAAAACTCAATTGCATTTTGAATTAAATCACCTTTAACATAAAAGCAACTTATTAAAGCAACAATCAACCATATCAAACAAATCAAAATCAATCAAACAATCAATGCATACAAGAAGACCTATCTTCACCTTGGAAAGCTTTCATCAATTATTCCTAGTTCTCTTTTGATGAAGTTCATCCTTTATTCCTTAAGGGGTTTAATGAAGATATCATCTAATTGGTTATGAGTGTCAATGAATTCTAACACTATATTAGCATTTTGCATATGATCTCTAAAAAAGGAATGTCTAATGTCAATATGTTTGCTCCTTGAGTGTTGGATTGAAAGATTGACAACATTAATGTTATCACATTGATGGCAATGTGATTAACATCTTTACCATAATCTTTGAGTTGTTAGTTCATCTAAATAACTTGGGTGCAATAATAACCCGCTGCCGTATATTTCGCTTCAATGGTGGATAAGGCAACCAATAATGCTTTTTGCATAGTTAAGAAACTAAACACTCACTAATAAATTGGCAAGTTCATGAAGTGCTCTTTTTATCTAGTAAATTATTAGTATAATTCACATCTGAATACTTAAGAAGGCTAAAAGATGAATTCCTAAGATGCCCCAATACTAAATGCAATGTCCCATGCAAATATTTTAAAATCCTTTTAATCATGTTCAAGTGTGATTCCTTAAAATATGATTGAAAATGTGCACACAAGCAAACACTATCCATTATATTAGGTCTAAAAGTAATAAGGTATAGTAGAGAGCCAATCATAACCTTATACCTTTTCTCATCAATAGGCTTACCTAATTCATGTTTGCCAAGTTTGATTGATGTACTTATTGGTGTTTTTGCTACTTTTCAACCATCCATCCTAAAACTTTTGAGTATTTTTATATACTTGGATTAGTTTATGAAGATGCCCTATTTGCTTTGTTTGATTTGTAGACTAAGGAAGAACTTAAGTTCACCTATCATGCTCATCTCAAATTCTCAAGTCACGCACTTAGCAATCTCTTCACAAAGAGACTCATTAGTAGCACTAAATATAATGTCATCAACATAAATTTGAATAATTAAAGTGTTTTTGTCTTACCCATTAACAAATAAAATAGTGTCAACCTTGCCTTTTTCTAAATCATTTTTTAAAATAAATGGACCTTTAATATCAAGCTCTGGGAGTTTATTTCAAACCATATAAGGCTTTAGTTAGTTTAAAGACATGGTTAGGCAAGTCATTCGATTCAAAGCTTGAAGGTTATTCCACATAAACTTTCTCCTTAATGAAACCCTTTAAAAATGAACTTTTAACATCCATTTTAAAAAGCCTAAAATTCATGTGGCATGTATAAGCTAAAATAATTATAATGGCCACTAACCTTGCAATGGGGGCAAGGTTTCATCATAGTCTATACCCTCATCTTGGTTATATCCTTTGGCAACCAATCTAGCCTTGTTCTTAAAAATGGAACCTTGTTCATCTAACTTGTTCCTAAACATCCATTTACAACCTACAACCGGATGATCCTTTGGCCTAAAAACAAGTTCCTAAACCTTATTTCTCTCAAATTGGTTGAGTTCATCTTGCATAGCAATTACCCAACACTCATCATCAAGAGCCTTATCAATTGACTTTGGCTCCAATTAAGAAACAATTGCAGGGTTATTATTTAAAGCATTGAGTTGAGCTCTAGTACTTATTGGACCTAACTTGGGAGTTTTGATAAACTAAGCTTGTTTATGATTACAAACACATCTAAAAGCTAACTCTTGTTCAAGTTGATATGTAAGATCCTATAGGTATATCAATCTTTTGATCAAAGACGTATGGAAGAAGAGTTTTTGAAAAAAAACTTTAACTATTCAAAGCCAACAGGGGTTGTTGCATTTCAATAGGCATTGTGACTTCATCAACGGGTATTAAAGTGACACCCAAATGTGAGTTTAAGTTTTTAGACCTCTCAACCATTGACTCTCTCATGGCACAATAGGCGTTAGATATTGCAAACACTTGAGCTTCGCCAATTGACCTTCATAATAGGAGTTGCATTTTCATAACGAGTGTGGCTCATCGATACCTTGACAAGCATTGCATTTCGCAACAAACATTGGACTAAGTGGCTTGATGTGAACAAAACCCTTGAAGTTTGGACGGGCATTAGAAAAACACCCAGGCAGAGGTAGCGTTTCTAGACCCTTAAACAAGAGATGTTCAAATGTTTAATAGGCATTGGGATTTTTTTCAATGGGCATTAAAGTTAACCAATAATTATGAGACACTATAGAAAATCTTAAGAAATAGAGTGTCAAGTTCACATTCTCTTGGAAAATTGTAACGAGCATTGTCCATATCCTAATAGGGGTTAAAGTTTAACTCTAATAGGCTTTGAGAAGTTCCAATAGTTGTTGAAGGAGTTGACGACTAAAAAATTAAGAAAGTCAGAAGAGGAGTGTTTAAGCAAATCTCTCTCTAACAGCTAGTACCAACAGACATTTCAATGAAATCAATAATTGTTGAAGTTGTATTTTTACCCAATAATAGGCATGGAGACTATCCAACAGGCATTTAAATGACTACATTATGACATGGAGTAACAACCTTCTTTTTAATGGCTAGTTTCATGTCCCTACCTATAAAAGGACTCTCCCGCATCACATTTTATATAGAGGAAAAGAGAAAAAAATGTTCAGAAGCAAGTATATTATGTTATATAAGCATTCTTTAATAAAAGAGTGAAAACAAGTGTTATCTAGCTTCAAGGGAAGAATAATTATTAAAAACTTGCATAAGACATCTTTAAAAATAAAGTTGAAGAATAAGCTTAAGACATCTCTCACAACTCTCCACCAAGTCAAGCATATTTTGTGAGTGTGTTCATTATTGTTTATTGGTTGAGTGAGAGTGTTCTTTCTCATGTTTAAGTTGTAAATCCTTTGTTGGACTAGAACTGGTGATTGAGTGAAATACCCAATTGGTGAATTGGGGAGTGGACGTAGGGTTGGTTAATACCCGAACCACTATAAAACTCTTATGTTCATTCTTCTTCTACCCTTTCTCTAGTCTTTCATTCTTGTGTGTTTCCTCCAAAATTAAAAGTTCAAATTTCCCACCAATTCAACCCCCCCTTCTTGGTGCACTAGGGCCAACATCCTTTATAAAAAGTTTTTAGTTAGGAGATCTTAGTAGATCTAAAACCATTCTTGTGAAAGGTTTATGGAAGTACCTACAAACTACTTTGGGAAATAGTTTTAGTAGCACCCAGAAGTCCACTTGTAATGGCTTTTTGGCCTAAAAATTACTATTGTAAAGGTAATTGATAGCACCTTGAATCTATCTAAATAATGAAAGGCTCTAGTGGAAGACTAGAGGAGAAGACATAGGTAAGATTGTGTCGAACCTCTATACATTGATTGTCTTGATTTCTCATTATTTTCGCACACAACTTTCATTAGTTTTTACTCGCCATTGTGCTATTCAACCCCTTTTTAGGGCATTGAGGGACAACAATGGGTATCAGAGCCTATCTCTCTATCAAGGCTTAAGTGCTCAAAGTAAAGATCATGACAAGTGATGAGGAATCACAATCAATCCATAAACCATCATTCTTCAAATGAGATGACTATGGGTATTGGAAAAATCATATGAAAATCTTTATATATAATGAAACCATAGATCTCTGGGACATTGTCGAAGAAGGAATAGAAGTTCCAACTAAATTGGTTTGAGATGTTCTTATTCCTAATCCTAAGAGTGTATGGACAACAGAAAAAAGAAGGCAAATTTGAAAAATAGACAAGCCATACATGTTCTCTTTGTGCTATCCATAAAACTTAGTATGCAAAGATGCAAATGTGCACATCAACAAAAGAAATTTGGGATAATTTACAGACTCAACATGAAGGCACCTGCAAAGTTGAAAAGAAAAAAAAAATACAAATGCAAACTTATATGTATGAAACTTTTGTATACCAACCTGTTGAGACCATAATTGAGATGTATAACAGGTTCATTGACATAGTGGGCACTCTCAAAACTCTTAGGAAGTTCTACTCTCATAAAGATATGATTGCTAATATCCTAAGAACTCTTCCCAAGATAAGTGGGAAGCTAAAAAGGCAACCATAGAGGAGGTAAATAAGCTAAAAGTCTTATTTTTGGATGAACTCATGAGAAAGCTTTTGGCTTATGAAATCACTCTTAAAAAGACATCTAAAATCTCTGGAGTGAGAAAGAAAGACTTTGCTCTAAAAGGCAAAGAGGTATGCTCTGAATCCCTTTCTTATTCTTAATTACTAACATCTTCTTCTAGTGATGATGAGAACAACTATGAAGATGTGCAACTTACCCTCATAACAAACAAATAAAGTGAAAAGAATTTTGTCAAAAAGCAAAAAAGGCAAGGAGATATAAGAAGAAAAGTAGTAAGATTTAATTCATCTATATGGATGTAATGAGAAAGGGCACATCAAGTCAGATTGTCCCAAGGTATAGAAGAACAAAGCTCTTACCAATAAATACACCTTCAGGAAAGACAGGAAAGTGTACAAGACTACTTAGGATGACACAAGTGACTCTGAACCTGATGAGGAGGACACCACAAAAAAGCTAGCCAATCTATGTCTCATGGCAATTAAGGAGAGATTAGATGAGTCCTCAAGTGATCACTCCTCTAGTAACGATGCTAACAACGATGGTGACAATGAGATAAATCATCTTTATTCTTATTCTAGAGATGAGTTATATTTTATTATCACCAAGCTAACCATGAAAGTGGAGATTCTCAAGTCTAGCACCTTCACCCTTAAGAAAGAGAATAAATCCTTAAAGGATTGTGTTAAGAATTAAGCACAAAGGCTAAGTCTCAGCCTATTCACACATAAAATGAGACATACTCCTTATAGAGCCAACTATGCCTGTATGTATTATTATTACAAGCCTAAGAGCCAAAGTCTTCAAAGGCACAAAAATTGGCATAATCATGGATATAGGTATACACCTGACATGAAAGCACCTCACATAAGAAATGCTCCTAGACAATTAGTTTAAAGGAGTTATGAATCTCATAAATACCATGTGCATGCTCCACCAAAGAATTGGGCACTTGTGCACTTCAATGGTAAATGTTATTATTATGGTATTTATGGCCACATTGCTATCATTGCCTTGTTAGAAGGCATGATGAGCAAATGGCTAGAACTAACCCTCTAGGACTTAGAAAGATTTGGGTACCCAAGACTTAATTCTCATTGTTTTTATAGATGCGTTTGAAATCCCAAGTTGGAAAGTAAGAGTGGTGTCTAAACAATGGATGTTCAAAGCACATGACAAGAGAAAAGGAGTGCTTCACTCAATTAGAGAAAATTGAAGGACATGGGAATGTATCCTTTGGGGACAATAGGAAAGCCAAAATTATTGTCATAGGTAAAGTTGGTAAGGATGTTGATTCACCCATTCTTGATAAAGTTTTGCTTGTTGATGGACTCAAACATAATCTGCTAAGTGTAAGTCAACTTTGTGACAAAGGCCTCAGAGTTACGTTTGAACCATAAGCTTGCTATGTGTCAAGGATGAGTGAGAACAAAATTTTATTCATTAGTAGAAGAATTCACAACATTTATGTCATTGATTTAAATTCTCTTATTAACCATGATGCAAATTGTCTAATATCTATAGTGAATGAAGGTAAAACCTGGCATACAAGGCTAGGACATGTCAACATGGAACTTCTCAACAAGTTAAAAGGAGAAACTCGATTGAAGGTCTTCTAGAAATCAAGTTTGCAAAGGAATGAGTTTGTGAAACATGTCAAAAAGGAAAATAGGTAAAATCTTCATTCAAAGCCAAGAACAAGGTAAGTTCAACTAGACCCTTGTAAATGCTTCACATGGATTTGTTTGGACCTTCTAGAGTGTATAGTTTGGGAGGCATGCATTATGCATTTATCATAGTAGATGACTACT
The DNA here is from genome assembly GCA_949677035.1 of Omphalea diandra. Classification (NCBI taxonomy): domain Eukaryota; kingdom Viridiplantae; phylum Streptophyta; class Magnoliopsida; order Malpighiales; family Euphorbiaceae; genus Omphalea; species Omphalea diandra. Next base: position 21,106 of record CATIWR010180018.1, on the reverse strand, counting down.
CTAGGTTCACTTGGGTGTTGTTTCTCCCATACAAGGACTCTTGTTTTGATGCATTTAAGACCTTTGCTAAGAGAATTCAAAACCAAAAGGATTTGAAAATCTCTTCAATTAGAAGTGACCATGGAGAAGAGTTTGGGAATTCTAAATTAAATAGCTTTTGTGTTGAGTATGGTATCTCACACAACTTCTCAACTCTTAAAACACCTCAAGATAGTGGTGTGGTAGAATGGAAGAATAGAACTTGTTAAGAGATGGCTAGGACCATATTGAATGAGTGCAATCTTCTTAACTATTTTTGGGCTGAAGCTGTAAACACTACTTATTATGTCTTAAATAAAGTATTGGTCAGACCCTTATTAGAGAAAACTTTGTATGATTTATGCAATAATAGGAAGCCCAAGATTGAATATTTTATAATCTTTGGTTGTAAGTATTTTATTTTAAACACTAAAGATAACCTTAGCAAATTTGACTCCAAATCCAATGAATGAATTTTCCTAGGTTACTCTATTACCAACAAAGGGTATAGAGTCTTTAACAAGAGAACACTTATTATTGAGGAGTCCATGCATGTTGTTTTTGATGAATCTGACCTCACTTCTTCTTAAATAGAAGAAGATGTTGAAGATCTTATAGATCAACCCCTCCTACTTTAAATAAGGAGAAAGCTTAACTAGAAAAGGACTGGATCTTCAAGAATGATCATCCAGTAGATCTCATCATTGTTGATCCTTGAAGTCACATAACTACTACGTCATCATTTAGAAATGCAAGCATCAATCTTGGTTTTGTTTTCCTTATTGAGGCTAAGACCATAGATAAGGACATAAAAGATAAACATTGGGTACTTGCTATGTAAGTTGAAGTTAATCAGTTTGAAAAGAACAAAGTATGGACATTAGTTCCTAGGCCTAAAAAACATTCCATTATTGAAACCAAGTGGTCTTTAGAAATAAGCTTAATGAGCATGGAACCATAGTTAGGAATGAGGTTTGGTTAGTAGCTAGAGAATATAACCAAAAAGAGGGGATTGACTTTGATGAGATATTTTCTCCAGCAACAAGGTTGGAAGGCATTAGGATTTTACTTACATTTGCATTTCATATGAATTTTAAATTATATCAAATGGATGTCAAGAATGCTTTCCTTAATGGCTACATTGATGAAGAAGTATATGTTAATCAACCCTCTGGTTTTGAAAGTCATTGCTTTCCTAACAATGTGTTCAAGCACACCAAAGCCTTATATCTCTTGAAGTAAGCTCCAAGAGCTTAGTATGAAAGGTTGAGCAACCTTTTTGTAAAGAAAGGGTTTTTCAAAAGGTTAGTGGACACAACGCTCTTCTCTAAAGAGAAGAATGGAGACTTATTACTTGTATAAATATATGTAGATGATATCTTTTTTGTTTCATTAATGTTTGCTTGTGTGAAGATTTTTCCAAAGTAATAAAATGTGAATTTGACATGAGTATGATGAGAGAGCTCAAATTCTTTCTTTTACAAATCAAACAAGTGAAGGAGCGAATCTTTATCAACCAAGCCAAATATATAAAGGAGCCAATCAAAAGATTTGCCTTGGAGAATAGCAAACCATGTAAAACTCCAATGTGCACTAAGATCAAGCTAAACACAAATGAACATTATAGATCAAAAGTTATATAGAGGTATGATTGGTAGTCTTCTTTATCTAACAACATCTAGGCTTGATATTATGTTGAATGTGTGCTTATGTGCAAGATATCAGTCTAATCCTAAGGAGTCTCATTTGCATGCTGTTAAACACATACTCTATACCTTATTAATATTTCTAACTTAGGATTTAGTATCCTAAGAGCTCTTCCTTTGAGTTAAAAGCATTTTTAAATGTTGATTTTGCTAGTTATACCTTAGATAGAAAAAGCTTTTCGGGCATATGTCAATTACTTTGTGAATGTTTAGTGTCTTGGAGTAGTAAAAAGCACAATTTTGTTGCTTTGTCTACTGCTGAAGTTGAGTATGTGCTAGAAGGTCTTTGTTGTGCTAAAATCCTATGGATGAAGCAATAACTTTTTGATTACAAGGTTATTGTAGATCAAATGGCCATCAAATGTGATAACACTAGTGCCATCAACTTGTCTAGGAATCCCATTCAACATTCTTGGAGTAAACATATAAATATAAGATATCACTTTATTAGGGATCATGTTAATTATAGTAATATAGTACTTGAATTTGTTGATACTAACCATCAATTGACAGATATTTTTACCAAACCTCTTTGTGATGAAAGGATGTAATTGATTGAAAGAGAACTTGGAATGATTGATGGAAGTACATTGAGTTAACATCAATAGGTTCTTCTCTTTCACCCTTGATGATTCATTCTTAATTATTGATTGATTGATGATTGATATATTGTTTGACTTATGCTAAAAATGATTATAATTAAAGTCTTTAGACTATAATCTAAAGATTTTAATTATGTATTATCCTGATCACAATGTCCATATATGAATTGAATTCATGATTATATCATTGAGTTTGATTAATAACTTACATCCATAAAGTTTTCAAATTTTTGCTTATTTGGAAAATTCATTTTAAACTTAGCCTTACTTTTGAAAACATGGCCAGTGGCTGTTGCGCGTTTGCCAATGACCATTGTGTTATTGGTGAGTTCCACACTTTAACTTTTGTATGTCCCACAATCGTTATGAATCTCCAATAATCATTGTTCTTCATTCAATTGGCATTGCAAGCTACAATGATCGTTGAATGAAGAGCACCTACTTGATCAAGCTAACGATCATATCCAACCGTCATTGTTTTAATCATAACAGTCATTGAACACTCACAACAGTCATATTTTTTTAAAGAAATAGGAAACTCTTCAACCTTCTATATAAATCCCCTAAACCTTAAATTTGTTTTACTTTTGCTTTCATTATGCTTTAGCTCATTTTCTCTCTTTATCTCTCTCTACATTTGATGCTATTTGCTTTACTTGTCACTTGCACCATACATCAAACACTAAACCAAATGGCACCCAAGGCTAAATCAACTAAGAGATATAAGTAACTAGCTAGGAAATAACCATAACCTTTTTATTCAAGCTTAGAAATTGAGGTAAACCTAGCTTTAATGCTTGCATAGTAAATGAAAAGATCATCTGAACCATCATCAGTACCTCAATCCTTAAAGAAAATGAAATTCATCGAAGAACCAAAAGGAACAGGGAAGGAGATAGAAATAGAGTGAACTGCCCTTATTGTCCATAAATTTCACCTCAAGATGGACAAAAAGAAAGAATTGGCTTTCAAGATCCTTAAAAGACATCTTGGGGGAGGCAAGTTTTTTGAATGGATTGATATATAAAGGTACGAGTTGGTAGATCAAGTAGAAGAGTTGATGACAGGGATTAGGTGGGAGCTCTTTTATCACATAAAAGAGCTCTTGTATATGGAGCTTACAATTGAGTTTCTCACTACTTTAGAAGTTCTGAGAGGTGATTGTCACACATACGTACAAGAAGGGACTATCAACTTTAGACATTTCAGTAAGAAATATACCTTGAGGCCAAATGAATTGACTAAATATTTTGATGTCACCATTGTTGGAATAACAAAGCATCCCCCCACTTTTAAAGTGGATGTGAACCAATTTTGGAAGTCAATCATAGATAGGAAGAGCAACTATAATAGTAATAATATCAAGGCATCAAAGACAAAAAGACAAGCCTTGAGGATTGCTTACCAATTAATAACTTGGAACATTAATGACAGATCACAATCAAATGTTAATTGCATCATCATAAACTTTTCTATCTCTGGTGCATGAAGAACAAACAAAGAATAAACACACCCCTGTTCTTTGTGTAAAGGACAGTTGGTCAAGTGGACAAGGGAAATGAGTTCCTGATGAGGCATTACATCACTAGGATTGCAAAGTATGTGAAGGCCATTCCTTTAACAGAAGTGCAATTTGAAGTAAAGAACATTATATTAGAAAAACTACCATACAATGAATCCATTTGTGGGAAAATGTTGTTGAGTATGAGGATCCTTCAAAGGCTTAACTCAAGCCTAATAAAGAGAATTCTAAATGAAGGAGAAGTACGTGAATTAGAATAAGATGATGAAGAGGTTAAGAAAGCCATTCAAATAGGGATTGCTACTGTGAAAGAAATGGGTACTAGTGCTCCTACTACCTACTCTTACTCATGCTCTTGCTACTGCTACTTCTCTCTCAAACTTTGAACAAAAGGTCCTTGATTAACTACCAACCATCTCTAGTGTTGTTCAAAGGGTTGAATCCTCTATCATCTCCCTTCACCAAAGGTATACAAACTATAAAGGGATATGAAGGATGTCAACCAAACCCTAGATTTGATAGTTAAAGGACTAAACTTGCAACTTGGAACTCTAACTAGTCTAGCAGAGTTAGAGGTAGCAGTTGAGCCTAAGGACAAGCCTTAGAACCATCTCTAAGACCCTTGCCTCCACTCATCTTCATATTGCACATTTTCTCTTTGTTTCATTTCTTTTATTTTTTTTTTCAAAAATGTTGATATAAGGAATAACATTTCTTTAATGAATATAAATATTTTCTCACCTCGCTTATTCTTACTTGAGTTATCTTTGTTATTTCTCTGCTTATGTATTGCTTTTTAATAATGACATAGGAGGAGAAATAGCTAAGTATGAGAGTGAGAGGGAGTAAAATTGGAATGAAAGAAAGAACAAGACAAGCTGAGGAAAATGCAATGTATATAACTTGTATAAATTTGTTTTGTAAAGAACTTGGTATGTGTAAGTTGTTTTAACAGTGCATAAACAATAAAAAGAAGAGAGAGTAAAATGATCCATTATAACTTATGCATTTGTTTGTTATACTTAAAATTTATATGATATACATTTCTTGCAAGATTATTTACCCTTAATAGATTATTTGTCATCATCAAAAGGGGGGGGGGGGGGAGAATGTTGGACCTAACTTGGGAGTTTTGGCAAACCAAGCTTGTTTCGATGATTACAAACACATCTAAAAGCTAACTCTTATTTAAGTTGATATGTAAGATCTTGTAGGTATATCAATCTTTTGATCAAAGACGTGTAAAAGAAGAGTTTTTGAAACAAACTCTAAGTATTCACAGTCAATGGGTGTTACTACATTTCAACAGACGTTATAACTTCATCAATGAGCGTTGAAGATTCTCAACCGGTATTGAAGTGACACCCGAGTGTGAGTTAAAGTTTCTAAACCCCTCAATCATCGACTCTCTCATGGCACAACAAGCGTTGGATATTGCAAACACTTGAGCTTTGCCAATTGACCTTCATAATGGGCATTGCATTTTTGCAATGGGCGTGGCTCATCGATACCTTAATAGGCATTACATTTTTGCAATAAGCATTGGACTAGGTGACTTGATGTGAACAAAACCTTCAAAGTCTCAACGTGGGTGTTGGACTTATACCAACGGGCATTGAAAAAACACCCAGGTAGAGGTAGAGTTTTTGGACCCTCCAACAGGAGATGTTCAAATGTTCAAAAAGCATTGGGGTTCTTTTCAATGAGCATTGAAGGGAAACCAACAACCATTGAGACACTGTAGAAAATCTTAAAAAATAGAGCATCAAGTTCACATCCTTTTGGAAACTTGCAATAAGCATTGTCCATATCCCAACAGGAGTTAAAGTTTAACTCCAACAGGTGTTAAGAAGTTTCAAGAGCCGTTAAAGGAGTTGGTGACTAAAAAATTGAGAAAGTTAGAAGAGGAGCATCTAGGCAAATCTCTCTTTAACAGCTAGTACCAGCGGGCATTTAAATGAAATCAACGGTAGTTAAAGTTGTATTTTCACCCAACAATGGACGTGGAGACTGTCCAATAGATGTTGAATGACTACTTTATGGCATGGAGTGACAAACTTCTTTCTAATAACTAGTTTTGTGTCTTTACTTATCAAAAGACTTTTTGACAACATATTTTATTTAGAGAAAAAGAGAAAAAAGCTTTCATAAGCGAGTATATTTTATTATGTAATCATTCTTTAATAAAGGGGTGAAAACAAGTGTGATCTAGCTTTAAGGGAAGATCAATTGTCAAAAGCTTGCATAAGACATTTTCAAAAATATAGTTGAAAAACAAGCTTAAAATATCTCTCAAAACTTTCCACTATGTTATGCATATTTTATGAGTGTATTCATCATTGTTTATTACTTGAGTGAAAGTGTTTTTTCTCATGTTTAAGTTGTAAGTCCTTTAGAGAAAGTTTTTGGTTTAGGAGATCTTAGTGGATCTAAAACCATTCATTTGAAAGGTTTAAGCTATTACTTGTAAACTACTTTGGGAAACGATTTTAGTAGCACCCAAAAGTTTACTTATAATAACTTAGTAGTACCTAAAAACTGTTATTATAAAGGTGATTGATAGCACCTAAAAGTTATCTAGATAGTGAAAGGCTCTAGCAGAAGACTATAAGAGAGGACATAAGCAGGATTATGCCAAAACTCCATAAATTGATTTTCTTAATTTCTCATTATTTTCGCATATAGCTTTCATTGGTTTTTACTTAACATTGCCCTATTCAACCCCTCTTCTAAGGCATCGAGAGACAACAATTGGTATCAGAGTCTGTCTCTTTATCAAGGCTTAAGTGCTTAGAGTAAAGATCATGGCAAGTTATAAGGAATCACAATCAATCCACAAGCTACCATTCTTCAAAGGAGATGACTACGATTATTGGAAAAACCATATGGAAATCTTTCTAAATATTGAAACCATAGATCTATGGGACCTTATTGAAGAAGGAAGATAAGTTTGAACTAAATTAGTCAAAGATGTTCTTGTTCCCAAGCGTAATAGTGAATGGATAGCAGAAGAATAAAAGGTAGATCTAAAAAATAGACAAGCCATGCACGTTCTCTTTTGTGATATCCACCAATCTCATTATGAAAAGCTATAAATGTGCATAACGACAAAAGAAACATCGGATACTTTGCATACTCAGTATGAATGCACCAACGAAGTTAAAAAGAAAAAGATACAAATGCAGACTTATATACATGAAACCTTTACATACTAGCCTGGTGAGACCATAACTGAGATGTAAAGCAGGTTTATTAACATTGTGGGCACTCTCAAAACTCTTGGAAAGTCTTACTCTACTAAAGATATGGTTGCTAAGTCCTATCTTTGGATGAACTCATGGGAAAGCTTTTGGCTTATGAAATTACTCTTGAGAATATACTTGAAAGCTCTAGAGTGAAAATAAAAGACTTGGCTCTAAAAGCCAAAGAGGTACACTTTAAATCCCCTTCTTCTTCTTATTTACTAACATCATCTTTTAATGATAATGAGAACAACAATGAAGGTGAGCAAGTTGCCTTTATAACAAACAAAGTAAAAATATTTCTCTCAAAGAGCCAAAGGGCAAGGAGATACAAGAAGAAAAGTAGTAAGAGTAAACTCATTTGCTATAGATGCAATGAGAAAGGACCCATCAAGTTAGATTGTCCTAAGGTAAAGAAGAATAAAGCTCCTGCCAAGAAATACACCTCTAAGAAAGATAAAAAAAGTGTATAAGTCTACTTGGTGTGACACAAGGGTCTCTGAACCTAATGAGGAGGACACCAGAAAAGAGTTAGCCAATCTATGTCTCATGACATTTGAGGAGAGATCAAATGAGTCCACAAGTGAGCATTCCTTCAACAACGATACTAGCAACGATGGTGAGAATGAAGTAAATTCGCTTGATTCTTATTCTAGAGATGAGCTATATTATACTATCACCAAGCTTACCATGAAAGTGGAGACTCTTAAGTTTAGCATCTCCACTCTTAAGAAAGAGAATAAATCCTTAAAAGATTATGCTAAGATTCAAGAGACTTTGGCTAAGGAAGTTGAGTCTCTAGCTACTGAGAACTCTAGGCTTAGGGATAATCTCAACAAATTTACCAAAGGAAAGGAGAAACTAGACTCCATCCCTAAAGTTTAAAGGAGCTTATGCATTAAACATGGATTAGGATATAATGCTTCTACCTCTACTGCTCCTTTTACTTCCAAGACTGTCTTTGTCAAGGCTAAGGAATTTAGCATGCCTAAACTAATGAAAATACCAAAAGTTCCTGAAAAGGGAAATGTCAAAATCAATGGCATAATGACTAAGTTTCAGCCTATTCACACATATTGAGACATGCTCTTTATAGAGCCAACTACGCCTAGATGTATTATTCTTACAAGCCTAAGAGGTAAAGTCTTTAAAGGTACAAAATTATCATAATCATGGATATGGTATACACCTTACATGAGAACACATCACATGAGAAACACTCCTAGACAATTAGTTTAAAGGAGTTACAAATCTCATAAACACCATCTGCATGCTCCACCTAGGAATAAGACACTTGTGCACTTTAATGGTGAATGTTTTTATTATGATATTTATGGCCACATTGCCTATCATTGTCTTGCTAGAAGGCATGATGAGCATAGGGCTAGAACCAACCCTTTAGGACCTAAAAAGATTTGGGTACCTAAGACTTTATTCTCTTTATTTTTGCAGATATGTTTGAAATCCCAAGTTGGAAAAACAAGAGTGGTATCTAGATAGTGGATGTTCAAAGCACATGACAGGTGAAAATGAGTTCTTTGCTCAATTAGAGAAAATTGAAGGACTTGAGAATGTATCCTTTGAGGATAATAGGAAAGCCAAAATCATTGGCATAGGTAAAGTTAGCAAGGATGTTGATTCATCCATTCTTGAAAAAGTTTTACTTATTGATGTACTTAAACTTAATCTGTTGAGTGTAAGTCAACTTTGTGACAAAGGCCTCAGAATTATGTTTGAACCAAAAGCTTGCTCTGTGTTAAGGATGGGCGATAATAAAATTTTATTCATTGGTAGAAGAATTCACAACACTTGTGTCATTGATTTAAATTCTCTCATTAACCATGATACAAAGTGTCTAGCATCTATAATGAATAAAGGTAAAACCCTACATAGAAGGCTAGGACATATAAGTATGGAACTCCTTAATATGTTGAAAAGGAAAAACTTGGTTGAAGGTATGCTAAAAATCAATTTTGCAAAGGAAGGAGTTTATGAAGCACGCTAAAAAGGAAAATAGGTAAAATCTTCATTCAAAGCCAAAAACAAGGTAAGTTCAATTAGACCCTTGCAAATGCTTCACATGGATTTGTTTGGACCTTTTAGAGTGTCTAGCTTGTCAAGCATGCATTATGCATTTTTCATAGTAGATGACTACTCTGGGTTTATTTAGGTGTTGTTCCTCCCACACAAGGACTCTTATTTTGATGCATTTAAGATCTTTGCCAAGAGAATTCAAAACCAAAAGGATTTGAAAATCTCTTCAATTAAAAGTGAGCATGTAAGAGAGTTTATGAATGCTAAATTCCCTAACTTTTGTGTTGAGTATGGTATCTCACACAACTTCTCAACTCCTAGAACACCATAATAGAATGTTGTGGTAGAAAGGAAGAATAAAACTCTTCAAGCAATGGCTAGGACCATGTTGAATGAGTACAATCTTCCCAAGTATTTTTGGGCAGAAGCTGTACACACTTCTTGTTATGTCTTAAATAGATTATTGGTCAGACCTTTATTAATGAAAACTCCTTATGAATTATGGAATAATAGGAAGCTTACAATTGCATATTTTAGAGTCTTTGATTGTAAGTGTTTATTATTCTAAACACTGAAGACAACCTTAGCAAATTTGACTCCAAATTCGATGAAGGAATTTTCTTTATACTTTACTACTAGTAAAGGATATATAGTCTTCATTAATAAAGCACTTATTGTTGAAGAGTCCATTCATGTTGTTTTTAATGAATTTAACCCCACTTCTTTAGGAATAGAAGAAGATGTTGATAATTTTACAGGTCCCATGAATGTGTTGAATATTGGAAAAGAATGGAGGAATGTGGCCGAGCCATTAGAGATGAAAAGTGAAGTAAATTCAGGTCAACCACATCATACTCCAAATGAAGAGCAAGCTTAACTGGAAAGGGATTAGATCTTCACGAAAGATCATCCAAGAGATCTCATCGTTGGTAATCCTTCAAGTTAGGTAACTACTAGATCATCATTTAGAAATACATGTACCAATCTTGCTTTTGTTTCACTTATTGAACCGAAGACAATAAATACAACCATAAAAGATAAACATTGGGTACTTGCTATGTAAGATGAACTCAATCAGTTTGAAAGGAATAAAGTATGGACATTAGTTCTTGTACGTCAAAAACATTCCATTATTGGAACCAAATGGTTCTTTAGAAATAAACTTGATGAGCATGGAACTATAGTTAGGCTAAGGCTCAGTTAGTAGCCAAAGGCTATAACCAAGAAATGGGAATTGACTTTGATGAAACATTTGCTCCAATAGCAAGGTTAGAAGCCATTAAGATTTTACTTGCATTTACAATTCATATGAATTTTAAATTATATTAAATGGATGTCAAGAGTGCTTTCCTTAATGGCTACATTGATGAAGTATGTGCTGAATAAGCCCCAAGTTTTGAAAGCCATTACTTTCGTAACCAAGAGTTCAAGCTCACCAAAGTGTTATATGGCTTGAAATAAGCTCTAATAGTTTGGTATGAAAGGTTAAACAACTTTCTTATAAAGAAAGGGTTTTCCAAAGGGTTGGTAGATACAACACTCTTTTCTAAAGGAAAAAATGAAGGCTTATTATTTTTACAAATATATGTAGGTGATATCATTTTTCGTGCCACTAATGTTTGCTTGTGTGAAGATTTTTCTAAAGTTATGAAAAGTAAATTTGAGATGAGTATGATATGAGAACTCTAGCTCTTTCTTGGATTACAAATCAAACAAGGGAAAAAGGGAATCTTTGTTAATCAAGCCAAATACATAAGGAGCTAATCACAAGATTTGGCATGGAGAACAACAAACCCATGGAAAACTCCAATGAGCACCAACATCAAGCTGAGCACAAATGAACATGGTAAGGTTATAGATTAAAAGATGTATAGAGGTATGATTTGTAGTCTTCTTTATCTAACAACATCTAGGCCTATATCATGTTTAGTTTATGCTTATGTATAAGATTTAGTTTAATCCCAAGGAGTCTCATTTGCATGTTGTTAAACACATACTCAAATACCTTATTGGTACTTCCAACTTAGGATTTTAATATCCTAAAAGCTCTTCCTTTGAGTTAAAATCATTTTCATATGCTGATTTTGCTAGTGGTACCTTAGATAGAAAAAACATTTCAGGCACATGTTAATTACCTGGTGAATGTTCAATGTTTGGAGTAGTAAAAAGGTATTGATAGCATTGACCCAAAAGTAATTTGGAAGAGAATACTCTTTAAGCATAGTTATAGTTATCTCAACTAATATTCTATTCTTTCTCTCTATAACTCTATTTTGTTATGGTGTTCTAGGAGTTGAAAAGTTGTATGAAATCACATTCTCTAAACAAAAATTTTCAAAATGTTCATTTTGAAATTTCTTTCCATGGTCACTCCTACTACTAGAAATGAGTAACCTTTCTCATTTTATTTTTGCAAAACTTTTAAATGCAACAAACACATCACTTTTATGAGCTAAGAAACTAACCCAAGTAAACTAGAGTAGTCATCAACCAGGATAAATGCATAATGTTTACCACCTAGGCTAGCATTTCTTGTACACCCAACCAAGTCCATGTGAACAAGTTGAAGAGATCTATAGGTTATAACATTTTTTGCCTTATAGGATGCTTGGTGTTGCTTCTTCATTTGATAAGGTCCACATGTCTTGTCCTTGGTAAACTTTATCTTGGGAAGACCTTCTACAAGTTCTCCTTTGGATAGGTTTTGAAGAAGCTTCGTGCTTGCTTGTTAAAATCTTTTTTGCCCAAGCCATGTTTCATTGCTAATGGACATAAGACATTTAGAAGTTTGGTTAGCTAAATTGTCTAAATCAATTATGTAAGTGTTCCCATGCCTTTTACCCTTAAAGGCTACATTATCATCTATCAAAGTAATGACAAGGCTTTCTCTAAGGCCAAAGATAACTTTATTACCTTTATCAGATAATTGACTTATATTCAATAGATTATGTTGTAAACTACTAACTAAAAGGATATTATCAATAAGGAGCAACCGTTCTTACTAATCACACTAATGCCAATTACCCTACCCTTGGAATTATTCATTATCTTCCTTAGTGGCTTTTAAGCATTCTTATAAAATAATATAAATTCATCTTTATTCAAGTACCCAAGCATACTTGGGTACTAGGGGTTTAGGCTTAGAAGGATACTTTAGTTTGAGAGGAGCCTTTTTAGTGTAACAAAACACATTAATATGCCATATTTCATATAATAGTGGTATTGGAGTTTAAACTTGCAAGTCTTTCTCTTATGAGCAACTCTAACATGAGTAGGAGGCCTTTTCAAGCCATGGCCATATGTATGCATACAAGAACATGTATGGTGGGGAGTAAGAGGTGTGTGTCTTTATGTATGTCTTTTAGTGTACACAAATGTACAGTTTGCTCTTTGAGGCTTAGCCTTAGGGCTATAGGTTGCCTTACCATTACCCTTAGGCATGGAAGGCTCAGTACCTGAAGCACTCTTCTTTCTAATCACCTTTATGCAGGAAGTTTGAGGTGTGAAAGCTCTTATGAAAGTAGGAGAAGATGTGAATGTTGAAGCTCTATTGAAGCCAATTCCATGTCTTTCAATGTGTGGTCATACAATGAGTGTATCCAATGCTTCATTCTCTTTGTGAAATTTTGAGATGGAATTTCGTAGTTAAATGACCTCATTTTTCAAGGAGTCATTTTTTTTTCTCAAAGAATCAAATGAGGATAGAGTTTGAGAAAGTTATTCTAAAGATTTCAAGAGTTCCTCATTAGAGGTTCTCAAGTTAGAAACAAGATCATTTAGACTTTGAAAATCATCCTCAAGTTAAGAACATTTTTTCTTATAAGATTTCATTCTTGCCTTATATTTATTCCATCTCAAGGCCATAGCTTCAATAAACTCATCATTCTTATTGTTAATGCAGTCATTATCATCACAAGATTGAAAAGAAATACTTACTTTATTGGAGGAGTCCTCTTGAGCCATGAAGCAAAAGTTAGCAACTTCATCATTTTCCTCTTCTTCATTGGAGTCATTGTCCTAACTAGCCTTGAAGCTTTTTTTTTTTTTCTCTATCCCATTTCTTCTTCTTCTTAAATTTAGGACAATCGAACTTGATATGTCTTTGCTTCTTACACTCAAACAAAGTTACTTCATTCTTCTTTTCTTTAAAGTTGGATGATGTTTTCTTATTTTTCTTCTTTTCGTGAGCTCCTAAGACCTTCTTGAGAGCATGGCGAGCTCTCTCTCTTCTTTCTCACTTTCATCACTCTAGCCAGAGCTTACATTCACTTCTTTATCTTTGATTGAGGATTTGAGAGCAAGAGCTTTCTTCTCTCTTTTGTCTCCTAAACCTCTCATCTTCTTCATTTTCTCATCCTTCTTAATGGCCATCTCATATGTAAGAAGCTTTCTGATGAGGACATCTGTTAGAACTTTACCAATGTCTTTATTAGACTTTTCAATACTACACACCTTAGTCCTAAACTTTTATAAAGGAATGGATTTAAAAATTTTGGTATTTATCTCATGATTGGTGAGAGTTCTCCTATATTTCTTGATATTATTGACAATGGCAAGTAGCCTATTTATCATATCGATGATGCTCTATTTCTCCTTTATCATGAAGAGTTCATACTCCATCACATGCATGCCAAATCTTCTAGACTTGACTTACATTATTCCTTCATGGTAGTTCTCCAAGGCCTTCCATATGCTATGAGTAATGTGACAACGTTGGAGTCTTCCATATTCCTCTTTTGAGAGAGAGCTTAAGATGATTATCATTGCCATTTTGTTCTTTTCATTTATCTTTCTATAAGCCTTAACCTATTATTTTCTAGGGTGTAACTCCTCACTTTCATTCACTACTTTAGTAGGTGTCTTCTATTCTTTTGCTACCACATCCCAAGCATACATCACTATTAAGCAAATCTCAATTTTATACTTTTAATGTGCATAATTGGATCCATTAAAGAATGACTTAAGTTGAGAGCAAATTCTTCATCATGCCATGATCTTTACTCAAACAATTAAGATAGGTTTTGAGACTTAAGCTCTGATACCACTTGTTGGCCCTTATACACTAAAAAAGGGAGTTTAATTGACGGGTAATTTGAAGTTTAGAGGGAGGTTGATCAAATTAAAGATTAAGAAAATGAAAAAATAAAATTAATATAAGCAATTTATAGTCGTTTAAACGTTAACAAACCATACGTCCATTCCCTAATTCACCAACTGGGTATTTTACTCACTCATTATAGTGTTTTATAAGCTTACACCAAACTTAATGTTTAGGCTTACACCAAACCGCCATTATAGTTGTGTTAGTGGCCCACACATAACCTTACACAAGAGTTTTCTCACTTCATGCTCACTCTAAAACCCAATCTCAAAGTGTTTAAGGCTCACACTAAACCTTCAACAACCCAAGTATAAAGAATTAATAAGTTTAAGCTTTAACAATTAAAAGTGCAAGAGTTAGGACACAATAAGTGGCTATCCTCTTGCATTTAAAGTCATTTAGTAAAGTATTTATAAGTATTTATAAATGGCTATCCACTAAAGAGCCTTTACAAATGAAACTATGAGCAAATCTACAAGTTATGGTGGCAAATCCTACATGAAATGCTTGTCAGATTAAATTTGTCATCGAAATCAACATATCAGAATCATGACTCACATTTTGCTCTAGATTTTGCCATTTCATAGTCGCAATCTTCAAATGTGTCTAATGGTTAGTGACACTTGGCATTTGATCATTGGTCCATTAAACACTAGTCATTAGAGCCCTTTAATGATTATAAACATCTTGGTCACGGTTTATACGTCGCGGTCATTATTGAGATAGCATTGGAATAGGGGAACACTACTCCTCCCGCAAATTAAATTACTCTTTTTATGTTCAAGGTTAAAGGTAAATTATGATTGCTACCCAATAATACAGTAATGATTTTCAAACTTCTAAACAATTTATAAGACATGTGGCTTAGCTCAATTGGTTTCCTAGGTGGCTGTTAGAGCACTTTTCAACCTTTTGAAAGTAATAATCGTGATCCTCACCATGACTGCCACTGTGAAATGGACTATAACTTTTTAGATCACCTATTTTTAGATCGTAGTGATTACGATCTCCTTATAATGGTCATGATTTTAAGGATAGTTTTGAGACTTGGAGAATTTTAATTCCATTCAACTATTAATACAATTGTAACTTTTTTTTTTTATAAGAACAACACCTTAAATAAGAATTAGAAACTTAATTGTCAAGATCAAAAGAGAGTTTTGACTTATGTTTGGCCAATCTAGTCCAACATTGTTAAACATTTGTATTAAAATCAAGGGGATATTGATGCAAAATCTTGAAGACCTAAGGGAAGCATGGCCATAGGCCAAGGAGTTGGAGATAGAGTCTAAGATATAACGCTCAGGAAGGAGGAACTACCCAACCTAAGCACAATTATAAGGGAACAAAAGAACAAATGTGAACACGGTACAACTCACAAGATTATTTACAAATCCAATAGTATCTTTACATAAGGCTTTTGAAAGGCAACAAAAGAAAGGAGTGTTAAAGTCGTGCCATCCAGACCACCTCAAGGGGTATGATGTTAATTCCTATTGTGCCTGTCTCCAAGGAGCTGGGTGTCTCACAAATGATTATTTCAAGTTAGGACATGAAATTCAAGACCTTATCGATACCAAGATGATAGCTCCCTTTAATTCTAGGAAGCCAAACATTAAAGAAAACCCTTTTTTGAATTGTTGCAATGTTCCATCTCTGACTTATAAGGCTTTCATGATTAATTATGGGATCCTTAAGGAGCTCGTTATAGCAACTTTTGAGGAGGTGCTGCCCTTAGATACTTTTATTACTATTATGTCATGCACTATTAACTTGTAGGAAAGCTCAAATGAGGAGATGGAGAAGATCAGGAAAATGATGATCAACATTGAGGAAGAGAGATAAGGAGAATGAGAAGAAGCCTGTTAGCCACATCATAAGAAGTGGCAAGTACTATATGGACAGGGAGGATACTATGGAACCTAGTGTAAAGAAGGAAGTAAAGCTACCTTATAAGGAAGAGGAAAATCCTATTTTGAGGTAGCTAAAAAAGAACTCTGCCCAAATCAGTGTGTGGGAATCGTTGATCATATCAAAAGAGCAAAAGAAAGCTAGGGTGAAAACACTGTCCAACTTGGTTATTTGTAAAGAAATATCTCTTATGGTAGTGGTGGCTTTAGTTACCAACCCACATAAGGGAAAGATAACCTTTTTTTATGAAGACTTATCTCCAGAAGGGGTAAAACATAATTTGGCACTATTCCTTAAAGCTAAGGTAAAAGGGAGGTGTACACCTTGCATTTTGGTGGAAGATGGCTCTAGAATCAGTATATGCCCTTTAAAGTTGCTGCTAAAGCTTGGGATGACAATTGTAGAATTAAAGGCTTCTAAAACTCTAATTCGAGTTTATGATGATAGTAGAAGCCTTATTGACAAGGTCTTTAAAACTGTAGTGAAAATAAGAGTCATGGATGCTATAGTGGAAATCATAATGTTGGATATTTCGATTGCATTATCACTACTATTAAGGAGACCCTAGTATCATCCTATTGGAGGAGTACCATTTATGTTACATTAAAAGGTGAAGTTTGCATTCAAGGAAGAGATAGTTACCATTTGTGCTAAAGTATGTAAAATAATGTTTATATTGAGTATAATAGTTTCACATCTTGCAGATTTTCAAGTAGTTGGGGTTACTAGCGATTGGGTATACTTGAAGGTAGATTATATCATGAGGAGAATGAATTTATTTCTTAGATAGGGATTGGGCAAGAACTCTATAAATGTGACGGAGATTTCAAACATCCCTACTCAAACTACCAGAGTAGGATTGGGTTATAAGAAAAGTTATGAGGCTATTAAGGTAATGGTAAGGAATCTCTAAGGTCCATTGTCTAACCTTTTTGTGAAGGAAGGGGGAGCAATCGAAGAAATAAAAGGGGATCAATCAGAAATTGAGTCGCTTGATGATTTGGAAAAGGCCTTCACTTAAATGCAAGTTAGGTATTTGATTCTAAGTATTAGAACAATCGAGATTCATCTGAAGAGAAAATTGATAGGGCAAAAAGAAGAATAAAGGGAAAAAAGGTTAGAAGGAAGAGGTAGACAAAGAAGAAGACTCTTTTTAGTATTTGTTATCCATAGACTAACTAGACATGGAATTATAAGAAGGAAACTCCTAAGGAAGAGTTGGATTGCTTATTTCAATAATAGTTGGAAGATAAACAAGTATGTGAATGGATAACTCGATTAGGAAAGAACAAGTTATGCTAGTTAAGCCAACACCTTATATGGACATAGAATAAGGGCAAACAAGTTAGGCAACTTTTCTGAAGGAAAATATTTGGAAATCAATTTAACAGATATCAGGAGTATGATTGTGAACTCCATTGAGGATGTGGCTGGTGAGGAGGTACAAAGATAGTCATTGAAAATTAAAGGACTTGAGATGCATGGAATGACATTATGGAAAAGCTTATTAAAGATTGAGTTAACACCGATTAAATGAAGTAAGAATTTAAGGAGGTTGTGAAAGCCATGGTTGGTACTAAGAAGATGAATAAGGTAAATTCTAAGCAGCAGAATGATGGCTTGGAGGTTAACCTTGAACAAGCTAGTGAAAAAGTGGGAAAGAGAAGGAACAAGAGTAGCTTGCCACTGAAGAGACTCTAAGTGTACCCTTTAAAGAATCCACTACCCTTGATTTTAATGATGTTCTTGTCTTAAGCTTGTTTAAGGATAACCACGTATTCATTTATAAGTTTAAGGCAATTGATGATAAGTTTGCTTACTTGTGTGATGTCTTTTTTATGGTATTATGCATGACATGTTCCATTTATATTTAATATTAATTATATGTATACCACTACATTTAATCTTGGCATATAGAAAAATCCCTAAATCTTACTAATTGTTAATGACATCATGGTTAAAGAGCGAAGAAAATTTAAATAGCTACTAAGGAAGTATCAAAGGATCTTCACATGGACTTATGAGGATATGCTAGGGTTGATTGATGTATAGCTGAGCACAAAATTCCTACCTACTAACACATAAAACCAATAAAGTAGAAGTTTACACGAATGTAGCCAAAATGGCATAGCTAGTAAAGGAAAAAGTGGCCAAACAATTAAAAGAACAATTCTTAAAGGTGGTAGATTATCTCGAATGATTGGCCAACATAGTGTCGATGCCTAAGAAGAAGGATGAGTCAGGATGTGTATTGATTATCGAGATTTGAAAAAAGCATGCCTTAAGGACTACTTCCCTTTGCCCTACATTAATGTTCTAGTTGATAGTGCAACCACTTATGTCATGTACTCATTCATGAATGGATTTTCTGGCTATAACTAAATCCTTATAACCTTTACTTCTAAGATGAAGACTATTTTTATTATTGAGTGGGGTACCTACTATTGTCAAGGAATGCCATTTGATTGAAGAATACAAATGTAACCTACTAGTGGATGGCAACTGCGTTACATCATGACTTGATACATAAGGAGGTGGAGATATACGTTGATGACATGATAGTAAAGTCAGAAACACATGAAGGACATTTTAAAGCTTTGGAGAATTTCTTGCAAAGGGTAGACCAATATAACCTTAGGCATAATCTAGATAAGTTTGTATTTGGGGTCACCTCAGGAAAGCTAATAGGTTATAGAGTAAGTGATAAATGAATAGAAATGGATTTAGATATGGTAAAGGCCTTGAACATGCTCATACCAAAGAAGAAGAAAGAGATATATAGGTATTAGGATGTCTCCAATACATTAGTAGATTTATTGCCAGGCTTACTCCAATTTATGAGCCAATATTCAAGTTTTTGATAAAGGACCAACTAGTATTGTACAATGAGCAATGCTAAAAAGCCTTCGAATGGATAAAAAAGTATTAGTATAACCCACTAGTGTTGAGATCACCTAGGCCATAAAAAATTTTGATCTTAAACTTTACTATGAAGGAAAAGTCTGTAAGAACAATATTAGTATAAAAAGATGGTGAGGAGAATGAACATGTTATCTATTACCTCAGTAATAAGTTACTCCCTTAAGAAGAGAAGTACAACCAAGTTAATAAGACATGTTTGATAATGGTTTGGACTATTAGGAAGCTCAGACATTATTTCTAATCATAGCCAGGAGAGGTTATTTCAAAATTAGACCTGATTAAGTTTCTATACGGATCCTTGATTAGAAAATTAGCAAAGGTTGATATTTCTTATGAAATTTGATATCAAACATGTGAGCAATTGTAGAGTATTTAGCACAATAACCATTTATGGAATAAGAATAAGAACTTCCTCAATTCCCTATTATAGGCTTAAGAACAATATAACCTTAAGGATGAAAGATGTACTTTGATGGAGTAGTAAATAAGAAAGGGGCCGAAATATGAGTGATTTTAGTTTCACTATAAGGAGAACTATTGCCCATGGCTAAGAAACTAAACTTTGAAGTAGCCAATAACATGGCAAAGTGCAAAACATGTGCTTTTAGGCTAGAATCACTAGTTCAAATGAACATAAGGATGGCGAAGGTATTTAGAGACTCTTTATTAGTAATTTCTTATGTAACTATCAAGTAGGAATTAAAGGAGTAATAAGCATACTTGAAGTGCCTAAATATGTTGAGTTAGAACTTTTAGAGGATTTTGTTTCTTCATCTCTTATGAGAAAAGAATATGATGGTAGATGCCCTAGCTACTTTAGTTATTATTTGAGATGGGCTTGATATATTGCTAATGAAACCTTTGATCTCGCTCAAGTCTAAAACACTATGTTATGCTAAAAAGAAGGTAATGCATATGTCAATAAAAAATTGGCCATGGTATTATGATTTGCAAATGCATTTGGAGCATGACACATACCCTAATGGGGCAAAAGACAAAGACAAATATTATTTGAAAATTGGCATCATAATTCATAATTTACAATAGTATTGTCTATAATTGCATACCCTATCATCTAAGGTGTTTAATAGAAGAACAAGATAGTAAAGTGATGGAAAAGGTGCATGAGTGAGTCTGTGGTCCCTATATGAATGAGATGGCCTCAGCAATAAAAATCTTGAGTATAGGGTACTATTAGACTACCATGGAATAAGATTATATCAGGATTGTAAAGAGTTGCCAAAATATCAAGTTTACAGGAGCCTTAACCACCTACCGCAAGTGGAGTTATAAAACTTAACTTCACCCTAGTCGTTTATAGCATGGGGTATTGATGTAAATAGGGAAGTAAAACCAGCATCTGTACAAGGGCACAAGTACATCATAGTTGTCATTGACTATTTCTCAAAATGGGTAGAAGTTAAGTCCTTTGGGAAGCTGGGGTAAGGAAAATGGCCAGGTTTTTAGAAAAGAACCTCATTTGTCACTATGGCATGCCATATCAAATTGTAACAAATAATGGTGTATACTTTCAAGATGTAGCCATGATGATCTTAAAGAAATATAAAATATAAGTCCTTACCTTATAGGCAACAAGTAAATGGCATAATCAAGGCAATAAATAAGAACATTAAGAATATCTTGGTTAAGATGGTGGAAACCTGTGACATGCCCTTTTAATTTTTATTTATTTATTTAACTTTACATAGTTTATTAGGTAGCTTGAGTTATTAATCCACATTTAACAATCATTTCCTAGCACAAGTATTAACTGATTCATAGAGTATGAAGTACTGAAATGTCATAACATCATTAAAATTCTCTTATGTCATCCCATCATCATTAAGAATTCCATCTTTATTTCTTTGAACACTACATATTGTTGAACTAGGATAATCAATCCTAGGTTTAAAACCTCTTTTGATCTTGACAAAGCAGATTGATCATCACTAATGTTTCAAATAAGTGTTGTTATTGCAGAATTGAATCTATCCCTCAAGAAGAAATGAAGAAGTTGATGAATTCCAAAGTAGCATGATAATCGCGAC
>CATIWR010179982.1:0-11947 GCA_949677035.1 Omphalea diandra | reverse complement strand
GCATATATTATATATCATTAAAAAATATATTTGAATGTAAATGTACAATACATATTAATTATAGAAATTTAGTCTATTTTCACAAAAAAAAAGGACATTGTCCGTTTTGATTTTTTATCTAATTTTTTAAATTAATTTAATTATATGTAATTAAATTAATATTTTAATTAAATTTAAAATATTCATATTAAAATCAGACTAAAATTTATAAATATTGATATTAATTTCGATTTTAAATTTTCTTAGAATCAGGGTCGATTAGTAAAAAGCCCACGCATTGTTGCGGGTTAAATTTATTTATTTTTAAATAATAATAATATTATTAATTATTATTATTTTTATTATTATATATATATATATATATATATATATATATATATATATATATATATAATTTAAATACAAAATTTTAAGTATAAGTGTGATTGTAGCCCAAATTTTAAAATAATATATTTATATTTTTTAATTTGAAAAGTAATTATTTTCAAAGAATCCATATTGTATTGGAATTATTGTATTTATTTTGACTTTTTTTTTTAATTATGTTAGATTTTAAAAAATGATGTGACAATTTTAACAAGTTAATTGTATAAAAGTAATTACTTGACACATAAAAAATTAGTTAATTAAATTTTAAAATTAAAAATATATGTTGATTGATTAATTTTAAAATCGAGCCATATAATAAATGAGATTATGACTAAAAAAAAAAAAAACTTGTGTAGACTTAATGTAATAAAATGAGTTATGCACCAAGTCAAGAGAATAAAAAAAATTGCTCACGACTATTTATATATAATTACTATTATGGCTACAACTACCAATATTTATTATTTTTTTCATTGAATGTAAGTTATGCATTGATTGGATCTATAGATTAAGTACCTCAAAAGATTTCCCTAACATTATAATTGTAAATTTAAAGGGCATTATGACATCAGTACAAAATTAGGACTATAGTGTACTAATAAATTGTAAAAGGACACCCAAAGTAAAGCCATCTCTTACTAGAACTCCATATTTAGGGCCGATAATTTTTGGCACGATCGATTCAATGACATGATATATAATAAAATGAATTTGGGTTTGACATAAATAAGTTTATATCATAAACGGATTAATTTGCTTATGACACAATAAAAAAGTAGGTTTAAATAGGTGGATAAGTAAAGTTACAATAAGAAAGGTTGAAAACAAGACCTCTTACAAGCGTTGGTTCAAGCGCAGATAAAGTCATCTTGTGAGAAACAAACAAACCCGTCATTGAAAAAAAAAAAAGAGAATGGTCTCCTTTAGGATCAAGTTAATCTGCCTATCTCGCAATAAATATGATTAAATATAATTATATAATTGGTTTAATAAATTAACATGTAATATATGATACAAATATGCGCGTTTAAACATGATTTGTATAAATATGTTTATATGTTAAAAATATTTGAATTCAACCTATATTTGCTCATTTAGTGTTTATTTTCTCAATATATAAATATTTTTAGTTAAAATTTAAATATTTTTTAATTTTTTATATTTTTTTAGGTTAAATATGTATTTTCGTGTCATGACATGTTAATGACAATTAATTAAATGAGTTATACGGGTCATATCGTATAACTTTCTTCATAAACATGTTCGTATTAGGGTTAAATATTTTGACACAATTAATTAACAAGTTGTGTTCAGGTTGAGTATTTATATGTTATGCACGTGTCTTGACATGACATGATTAGACACGACAACAACGACACGACACAACACAAATTATTATCCCTATATATATTGCCAAACTCCAACCATCTTAATAGATTTAGTTATTTGATTTAATGAGAAATTATATGATAGTTTTACTTGTGAATCTAGATTTAAAGTCAAAGTTCATAAATTTGTATTTGTTATTTTTTTACTTATTAAAGAGTAAATTTTTTGATAACGTATATGCATGATACTGTGGAGTAAAATTTTATATTAATTTATGTAATTTATTAATTATTTATGATAATATTATTAAAAATAAAATTATTTAAAGGAATAAATAATTACACACTAATGAAATTCTTATCTAAATACTTAAAATTATATTAATTATGATAATATAATACCTTATGTGATATCATAATATTCACTTTACAGGACTTGCATGGTTAGCCTAGTTATGAATTACAGTAATATTACCATTTTTATAACTAAGTTTAGGGGGTAATAATTCATATTGTGTTGTGTTTAATTATTTCGTATCAAAACACACATATAATACAAGGATGTTCAATCCAAACATGACTCATTTAATTAATTGTGTCAAAATTTTCAATTCTGATACGAACATACTTATGAGACAGGTTATACGATACAACCAATTTAACTCGTTTAATTAATTGTGTCATAAGGAATATTAGTGTGTCAGGACACGAAAATACACATTTAACTTAAAAAATATATAAAAAAATTAAAAGGCCTAATAGTAATTTAAATTTAAACATTTATGTGTCAATGTGATTTAGACCCAAATTTTAAAAATAATAAAAATACACCAAAACTATAAAATTGAGTGTAATGTTAGTTCAACCTATATATTTATGAAGTAATTTCTATTGAAATATATATAAAATGATGATAAAATTTAATCAATATGTCTTTTATGTTTATATATTTCACAATTCTAACCTATTAAGCTATCATTTACTTTAATCAAAACACATAGTGGACTAACATTGCACTCATTTTCATAGTTTTGATTTATTTGATAATTTTTAAATCTTGGGCTAGAATTATATTGACACACAAAGGTTTAGACTATTAGGCTAATTAAAAAATATTTAGTTTTTAACTTAAAAATATTTATGAGAAAATAGAGAATAGAAATTGAAAATTTAAGCAAATATAAGATTGGATTCAAAGATATTTTCCTATATATAAATACATTTATTTAATTTGTATTTAAGCGTGTATATTTGTGTGTATTATATGTTAACCATTTAACCTGATTATATAATCGTATTTGATTATATCTATTATGGATTATTAGATGGGTTAACCCGTTAAATTTTTTTTTTATCGTGTCATAAATGGGGACTCATTTATGGTCCAAACTTGTTTATGACAAATCTAAACTAGTTTAATTATATGTCGTATTATGTTGTTTAATCGAGTCATGTAAAAAATTGCAAACCCTAACCTAGTTATCGTCATAATAATAGATAAATAGGTAAAATACAATAGAATCCCTAGTTTTTGTTAAAGATTACTACTAATCTATGTTTTAAAAAAACATTATAAAACTTCTTTATTTTATGGATGTTACACCTTTATCACATTATTTCATTTTTCTCGCTTATCAAACACTGTAAAATAATACAAATTTATTAATATAAAAATATATACCTGCTAAGTCATCTCAATCATCGACTAACAAATATCAATCGATAGCCTTAATTTTAATGATGAGATAAATATTAAAAAAACTAAAACAAGGTCAAACAATAATAAAAATAATTCAAAATAAAATTTCAAACTCATAAATTAGAAATTAAAATATTTTGATCATCATCCTTGGAATCTATTTCATCATCATCAACTATTATTTAGTAGGTTTGGAGTAATAATTAACTTGAAATTACCATAGACAATAATATAAGTTACATCCATATAGAACCAGTGAATGTATGAAATTGCTTATCTTAGAACTTATTCTTGCTGGTCTTGATGTATCAAGAAACAGACAATTTTAAAATTATTGAATAGCTTATGTAAAATTGATTAGCTGTTTTATGTGGCGTTTTGAAATTGCTTGTTGAGACAATCGTGAGAAAACACATTAGTTTGTAGAAATGAAAGATTAAAGTGAAGAAAAATAAAATCAATATGGATGTTTTACATTCATTTAATGGAAAATCTAACAAAAGGATTTAAAAATTAAAAGTGATTAAAAAAAAGGAATTTTATGATATATTTTTGAAAATATAGTCACAAAGTAATATGTTTTGACAAAATCCAGGCACTTTGTAAATATTTTACCCTAGACAAATATCTAATGGAAAAAGGTAACAAATACGTCACCGTTTTATTATCCTTAATGATTTGAAGGACTAAATTAATGAGCACGTCACCGTTTTGTTCCAGTTCCTTGGTTGCACGTCGAATCAAACCGCTAGACCGCAGAAATATGGTGGTGAGGTGTTGGGTCAAGATCACTCCAAAGCCCAGCTCTGGTCGTCCTTTTTTTACAAAAACCAAAACCAGAACCAAAATCCAAACAAAAAATTTCTGTCAATTCTACACGAAAACTCCAACTTCACCATTTTCCTTCCCACCAAAAAGGCACCAAACTTTACCATACAAATTTTACATTTTATTACATTATTCCTACAATGGAAGAAGTAAAGAGTACGTCACCCACAAAGGAAGTAGACACTGAAGAAAAACCAGAACCTAAGAGCAATGCAGGCGGAGGAGGATGGGGCGGATGGGGTTTTTCTCCTTTCTCCGTTCTCTCAGATCTCCAGAAGGCTGCCCAAGAGATCTCTCGCAATGTGCGTTGTTTCTTTTCACCACAATGTTATTATTGTTGTTATTTTTTTTTTTGGGCTTTTAGATTGTGTAGTTTGAAATTAGGGTTTCGGATTTAGCGTCAAATCTGTAACTGGATATTACTTATTTTCTTTTTTAGGGGGGAGGGGAAGATTTCTTTACTTTTTACTGGTGGTCTAAGTGATTGGATTTTATCGTATATCCATAAAAAAAAAGGGAAAAGTCGGATGTGAGAAATGTGGGTTTGTGTGTGATAGCTGATAACCCAATATGTGGCAGTTGGATATGGATTATCTGATTCATCTGAACTTGAGTACCTCATGCTGGTAATTTATAAGCAGAAGCATTTATTAATGGCGTTTCTAATTCTAGGATTGCATCATATGTACCGACTTGCCTAGTTGCGAGGTCTTGTTCATGGTCGCTATATGATAACATAATACCTTTTGGCATCCACTCATATTCATTTCTTGTTCTAAAAAAGATTAAAATCAAAAGTTCCAACTTCTGTCTGGATGCAGGCTGCGGTGGTTGCAGAGAAGGCAGCAAAGAGCATTACGGATATGCAAAATGTTGCTGAGGATTCTGAATCTTCTAAAGGCGAGGAAGAGCAAGAAGAATCTGATAGTGATAAGGAAACTGAAAATGAGACTGACAAGCTACGGAAGTCTGCTTTAGAAAAATTGGAGAAAGCAAGTGAAGATACCTTCCTTGGCCAGGCAATTGTTTGCATATTCATTTGCTGTTTGGAATTTTCATGCAGCGTTGTGTTTCACCTGGGAACACTTATGATTACTTTTTCTTCTGTCTTAAAGTTGCATATCATAGGCTATTGGAGTCCAGTCAACGGTTTCTAATTTTCCTGTATTTGATGCTTATATGTGTGCTACTGAATCTTTTAAGCTTATGTTTCAAATTGTTTCATGCTTTCATAGCACGCCTCCTTTGCTCTACATCTCTGTCCATTCATTGCTTGATATTTGCTTTAGAATTTAATTCACATTTCTCTGTCCACCTGGGACACTTTGGGAACTGAGAGTGTGTATTTTTTTGTTCATTCTTTGAAGTATGCTCAATATTTTTATCATGTCATGTTTATGTTTTTAGACTACATTTTCCTTTGCAATGGAAATGCTCTTATTGACCTGGTTTAATATTACTTTCATTGCAACCTTTAATTCTGTAAGCCTCATCATTTCTTCTTTTTCAACTCTTTTAGGGCTTGAAGGTTATTGATCACTCTGTGGAGAATTTCGCTTCAGGAGCTTGGCAAGCATTGGGAAGTGCATGGAAAGGAGGTTCAAATTTGGTCCAAAAGTAAGTATCATAATAGTTGAACTTATCATTGTTTTATTTTCTGAAAAACTATTTGTTCTTAATAGAGAATGTATAATAGTTCTTTTTGGAAGCTTAAAGGGCATGCCTTGTAATAAACTCAATCTATGACCTAGCTGAAATTAGGAAATAAATGCTCACAGAAATAACAAAAGCAAGATTGATTAATTCATGCCCGTTGAGAAGTCCCATTCAGTTTATAGAGACTTGAGGTTTAGGCGCATTTACTTTTGTGCCTAGAAGTGAGTAGAAAGAAAAATGTATTATGTTCTTATGGGGATATTTCTTGGGAACTTAAACTTGTCTTTCTTTTTTTTTTAAATCTTCTCTTTAAGATTTTCTTGTAGAGTCGCCTATATCATATGCTTTCAGTTTGGGTTCCTACCCATGTAACATCTGCTTTGATATTGGTGCTTTCGCATAACTCTGGATTGATAAAATAAAAATGTGTAATGGGCTGTAATGATTGGTTTACCTAGCTAGTTTCAAACCAAGTAAAAATAATTCATTAGGATTTAGGATGCATTGGGAAACTCTTGCGGTGTGTAGGTTCACAACTAAGGTATACAAATTTTTGAAGAGAAGTTTTACACCATTGCTACTATCTGTGCAAGATTCTGTTCAAATAGATTTTCTGATTTGTGCTTCTGTTTTTCCACTTCTATTTCTTCCTTATCTTTTTTTTTCCCCCTTAAATCTAGGCTTGAGAATTCTGCTGTGAACCTTGCCGAATCAATTCAACATGGTAGCTTACCGGGAGGAGCTGGTTCTGTTGCACCATCCTTACTACAGGTTGGCATGAACCTCATCATGTTGGTCATGAATGTTGACATTATTGCTTACTTATGCCTTCACTTTGCAGACAGGAAAATCTTTTACTGCAAAGGGAATGCAAGTGCTTGAATATGTTGGCAAGGAGACCATGGATCTGCTGATCACGGAGACTGGTATTGAAGTTGATAAAACTTCTAAAGGGTCTGAACAAGAATCAGATGAGGATCAGTTACTTGAAGAAGTAACATTTGATCGATTCTTCTATATATATGGAGGTCCAGAACAGTTGGAGGTGATTTTCTTAACTACTTACTTGAAGTTTGTTTGTTGAAATGATAGTTAATATTGAAAATTTTGACTTATAATGCTGTAGGAGCTTGAGGCATTGTCCAGCCATTATGCCCTCTTATTTAACCGAAGAAAAGCAAAATTACCTCTGGAACAGAAGTCTGTTTATGATGGAAAGCTTAAACTGGTTCAGCAAATTTTCAGTTTAAGTATTGAAATGGATGAGAATGGTGCAGAGTCCAATAAAGGGAAGAAAATAGAGACTGGAAGTGAGGGAAGTAGCGATGAGATGAAAATTTTACATGATGCGAGTGTCAGCAAAGCTGCTGACATGGCTGCAGGGTAATTTTGTATTGTATATGATATATTTTGCCATCTACTGATCTTTTGTATTGAAAAGACTTTTACGTGTAATGCATGCTCTGCAGGGGTCTTTTTTTTAAAAAAAATCATACTTGTATTTTTCGTGAGTCACATCATCAACTTATCTTTTTAAAATATTGAGATCTCTAATAATATAGTTAATTATTTACTTGCTAGTCTATGCCTTCCAATTATGATGTATACTGTAGCTTATGATTCTACATCTTCCAGAAAATGTTGCTTAAAATCATGGAATGGAAAAAATGGATCCATATAACCTACTCCAATTTGCTTGAGACTGAAGTGTCCCTTTGACATTGTCATTAGAACTGCATTTTGTAAACTGCTAGAGCATTTAAGGCTTGGCAAACCATGGTTTTAGAAAAGCTAGAATTTTTTTTTTTTTGGCTTTTTCCAAGGCATGGATTAGCATAAGCAATAAAATAAATTTATAAACTGTTAAAAAAAATTACAGTTTTTAAAAGCAACTCCAAATTGATTGCCAAAAGAAGTCCAAAGCTTAGTTGAGTTGGGTAATCTATGCTGTTGAATTAGTCATTCTCGAGTTTTGCCTATTAGTTTCTTTGAATCGTGGGCAATGCTTGTTCACTTTGGTATTTATACAATTATAATGTTATGTTGAGAATGGTTGCTGTGATAATGTCTGCAAGATGCCACTGTGAGTGCTGAAAGTTGTCTTCATATGACCGGTCTCAGTGCTTTGATGTTTGCTGTCTGTTATAATATTCTCAAATTGTTACAGGTTTACAAGTGCCCTGGCAGGGCTAACTGTGAATGACATAGTTCAAAGGACTGCAGGCAGACTGGAAACTCTTCACTCGGAGGGTGTTCATGTGTGTTGGGAATTTTCATCTTTTTATATATTTATCTTAGTTCAGTCACTTTTACTTTTTAGAGTTATATATGATAAAAATGCATGTCTTTGCAGAGGCTTTCTGAATTGTGCAGTTCAGCAGTGTCTCAACTTCTGATACTTGGAAAATCCATCGTATCTAATGCTAACAAAACTCAGGGAGAAGATGTTGACGGGGATATTTTGAACATTGACTGGCCTGAAGATTCTATTGAAAAAGCTAAGATAATCCGAACAAAGGCCCAATCAATGACAGGATATCTGGAAGCAGTTTGCAATAGTTTTACTACAGGTTGGTTTATAATACTCTGTAATCTTATTTACACTGCTCAAATTAGCACAAAATTTTATTTGTTAATCCAATATGGTCTTTGTTTATTGCATTATATTAACATAGGTTAATAGGTTTTAAAGGCATACTTCATGCTCAACATTTGGCATGTGCTGGTTCTAGTGTAAGAATTACGTTGATCCAATATGGTATTTTTTTGTTGCATTGAAAGCATGGCTTATACTCAATGTTTGGCATGTGCTGGGTCTAGTACCTTTACATTGGTCAGGCAGTCAACATAATTGAGGTCATGATTTATTGTCTGGGCACAAATCTTTTTCAGGGGCAAGGAACTATGAAGTGTGCTTCTGATATATTTTGACTGCCTTCATTTATTTTTTTATTTAGTTGATGTTATTTTATCTGAACTGTTGATATAAGGTTCTGCATTTTAAGGCACACACTTGAATTAGAAGGAACAAAAGAAAGCAAGATAAGGACTGCAACTTTTGCTAATGAAAGTAAAATAAAAAAAAAGAAAAGAAGGTGATGATGATCAAGGTAGAATTTCTAGAGGCCCATTCCACTGATCTCCCTTCTTTCTCCATTATCCTTTATCCTCA
This sequence comes from Omphalea diandra, assembly GCA_949677035.1. NCBI lineage: Eukaryota > Viridiplantae > Streptophyta > Magnoliopsida > Malpighiales > Euphorbiaceae > Omphalea > Omphalea diandra. The sequence goes on along the minus strand of CATIWR010179982.1, from coordinate 2,895 downwards.
ATTAATGCCCTTTGTTTTTAGTGTTTGTTTCCCTCAATCTCCTCTCTCAGTTGTTTCTTTTTCTTTTCTTCCTCCTTTACTCGTCGTCTCTCCTGTTTCCTCTTTTGTTTGTTTCTCTTTTTTTTTTTTTTACATCTATTTCTTCTTTTTCTTCATTTTCTCTACTGAATATTAAGACCCCTTGAATATTTCTTTTCCTCGTGTTGGAGACATTGGCATTTTTTTGGTCTTTAAACGTAAACTGATATTTTTGTCTTCTTTTAATCCTTTATCCTTTACCTCTGTAAGAGATATGACTTCTAGCAATTCTAGCAGAAATAACTTTTATAAGAGATCCTATATGGGATACATGCTTGTTAAATGTAAAGGACTGGAGAATTGACTATAATTTAGTTGACTCACAAATATATGATTTTTGTTTCGATATTTTAGCAAATTTTGTTTCTTTTGCACCTCACCTCTCAAAGGCATGTTCACTTTTCACTCTCAATAGCTATCTATCATCTCTGCCCATTTTAATTGTCGCCTTTCACTTTGCATATTGTTTAAGAAGACATAATCATGTCAAACCATATTTTTTCATTCTATCTTTCCTGATATATTCCTTATAATAGGTTTAATTTTGTGTTCGTGTCTCTATGTTTGCCTTGAAAATATAAAGTTGATAAATTTACTATTAGTTTGTATTAATGAATGTTAGGAAAATCAACACTAAATTTTGTTTTATTTAAGTGGACATTCATTTTGGGGCATCCAAAAGGAAAAGTGGATATTTAAAATGAGATGAAGGGAGTATATAGAGGTGAAAATTGGGCTGACGGAGGCAGCTTCCAGTTCTAGTTGTCTGGTTTTAGTCTTTTTGGGAAAATTAATTCATTAAAAATGGTTGATTCTAATTGATGTCATTAACCTGTTTTATAACAAGATCCATGCTTCAAAAGTTCTACAATTTAGAATATATGTCTGTGTGTGAGGATCCATACACTGCATAACGACCAATTTGACTGCTTGCTGAAATGTGTTCAGGTACACTAAACAGATGCATTGGTTGTAATTTCTTCTTGCTGCAGATGATTAGTGATCATTTTCTGATATCAACAAAACTTTTTACCTAATTGTTGAAGTGATATGAAGGCATATGACCAAATGATGCAATGTATTTTAAAGGTGCAAGTTTATATATTTGTACCAATTGCACAATTGATGGTATAACCACTCTTATTAGAGATTCTAGTTTATATTTGCATTTAAAAATAATAATCATGAATTATAATAAAAAAGCTTCATGATTAAAGCTTGATCACAGTTTATACAAATTGTATCTGGTATATTGATTGATAATTTAATTTTATTGTTGATAACACAGCTGAACTAGCTTCACATAAATAAAAAGATGATTTGATTGATTTGGAGCCATATCCTTTATATTTTCATTTTAGTTTTTCTGTTTCCTTCTTCCCTTTCTTTTACCATTTCTTATAGCTGCCGCTTCCTTTTCATAATTTATTGTCAAGCAATAGGCCATGTTATTGATTGATTCATATAATATTGTTCAGGTGTCTTTGATGTTGCTGAAGCTTATGTAGCTGCAATGAAGGTTGCCAGTGCTGGTTCCCATGATAATCTTCCAAAGCCATCGATCCAGGAAAAGGCTAATGCCTTTTCTCAACTTATATGCACTGACCGGACAACTGCTGTGAGCAAAATCCAGGATGGGCTACAATACTTGTCGTATGTGGTCATTTCCACATCTATGCCAGCTGCTTGAATACTCTACGTTATCATCTCTTACCAAGTAATATCTGTAAATAGCTGTTAAATTTTAAGGCAGGTTTATTTTTGTTGTCTGAAAATGATCGCATCCAAATTTAGATGTAGTTTCTTCTTTTAGATCTTTGAAGGGTTCAATTTAAATGGTAGTTGCAAATGGTAAACAATTTATTTCCCATGTCAAAAGAATCATAAGATGAATTACAGGAGGGGGATAAAAGAATCATTTGTTTGGTGTTCATTTGGTGGTTGGTTTGATGCAATGCAATAAGCCAATAGTGAATATGAGCTGTGTGTTGTTGAGATCGGGAACTATTGAACTAAGGACGCAGCAATGTGTCTAGTAATGGAGGTAGATTCCACCACTGATGTCTACCCTTCGAAAGCAGCGGAGTCTGGGGGCAGAAGTAGTTCCCACCATTGCTGCCCGTGGAAAGCTACTGCTACTTGTCCTTCATGCCGAGATGATTGGGATTCGATTTGAGGACACTTTTTAAGTATTTCTCGTCCAAGCTTTCTTTATCTGGGAGTCAGGTGAACATGTGTATCTTTTACTCACCCAAGTTCACCGCTATTTGACTCCATTGTCGAAATGAATGAAAGACTTTGCTATGTCTTTTTCTCATTTTGGAATAAATATTGATTGTCATGTGTATCTTGTAGATTTCTTCAATGTGAGTAAAAAATGTTTATTTAAAAAAAAAAAGTAATAATTGAAGATTTTGTAATAATCTTTTTTATATAATTCTATCATAAGTTATTTTTTGCAATTTCATACGTTATATTTGTAGTGGTTTGCATTAATAGCACATTCAAATTTCACAAAAGTCAACCCTAAATGACTAACGTTCCGTATTAGAGAAAAATAAATATGACATGAAATTTGTTTGAATAAAATATGTCAAGTTATTAACAAAAAATCATAAATTGCCGGTTTCGCATCAAGATCAAACTGAATCAATAGGTACTGTTCTAGAATTGAATCAAATACATATATATATATATATATATATATATATATATATATATATATATATATATATATATATATATATATATAAAATATTTTTATTTATATATAACTCAGATATTTTTTTATTTTATTTATATAAATAAACAAAATGT
>CATIWR010179977.1:0-24311 GCA_949677035.1 Omphalea diandra | reverse complement strand
TAGCCTATGTGGTAAAAATATATATATATATATATATATATATATAGCCTATGTGGCAACTAAAAATGAAAGCCTTTGTGGCAGTAATATCTATAGCCTATGTGGCAGAAATTTATGACAACATGTGTGGTAATAACCTTTGACAGCCTATGTGGTATTTACGAGTAAAGACTATTTATTTCGTATATGGATATGAAGATGAGTTATTTATGTTTAAATATTGTTACGGTATTTGAGATTGAAGTATCATTATGCATTTACTTACTGAGTATGCAAACTCACTCTTTTGTATGAAATCTTATTTCAGGAAGAGTAGACTAAAGATTGCATCCAGTATACTTTTCGAAGTCGCTGTCTAGTAGTGTAATAGAGGTTGGGCCAGTATGCAGTCAGTTAGTATTTTAGTTTGATTATTCATGTATGTTTTGTTGTAAATAATTACTAAGTGGTGAACAAGAGACATAATGAAAAAAATAATAATAATCAGGTCTTTTAAATGACAATGGATAGACTTTTAGAGAAATTTAAATGATTATTAATTCGGACGTGACATCAATTGATCCACATAAGTACCTAACCCAAAAGCCAATTCCTTCTACCTTCTCACATTATTACGATCTATTGCTTTGTATGGGCACTTGATGAGGAAAATGAAAAATTTTTCACCAAGAAACTTGTCCCTTCTCAAAACATTTTTGACCTCACTTAGCTTATCAACGCCAAAGCCATACACCCGGATACGTATGCCTATACCCTGGGTGTTATTGGCTCCAAGAAAATGGAAAGGTCCTAAGCCTCCAAGAGAAAAAGGCTTGTCATTGAAGAATGAACACCTCCAGTCCCCCCTCATTAACCAAAACCAAAATCCAAACTATCTCTTGCCACCATTAATAGAAAATTGGACAATATGATGAGAATGATGAAAGGCGGTTCCTATTTCTCTCACATCTTTATAGTAACATGGTGGATTTGCAAGAAAAGTTAGGTGCCTTGCCATCTTCTCGACTACACTAAATTTGAAGACACTCAAGAAGAAGAGGACAATGAAGAATTTGAGGATGGCGATGAAGCAAAGGTGCCAATAATTATGAAGAAGTATAAGAAACTTTTGGAGATGATAATGACTCTCTGACTTTCTAGACTAGAGATTCCTTGTACTTTCTTTCTTTTTGTTTTTATAAGAAAAACTTGTGATTCCACATTTATTTATAAATGAATAATATATGTTTCTTTGCAATTTCTTATCTTATGTGATTGATGATATTTACTTTATGATTGCATTCTTAATTTGCTCCTTATGAACACTTATCTATTTGTTATGCATGTATTCTTTTCCCTTATGAACCCTTTTTTTGATCTTGCCAAAGAGGGAGAGATAGAAACAAATACTCTAAGGGGGAGAGAAAATAACTTAGAAATAATAGTATAAGTTGAAGGGGAGCATCATACTTAAGTTTATTTATTTTTATAAATTTCACTTTAATTGATTTAATGCCATACTTAGGAAATTTCACCTTAAGCATTCATTGAATCATATTACACTCTAACTTCACATTTCTGCATTATTTTCCCTTAGAATCAATCTAAGTTGTCAAAATAAAAAAGGAAGAGATTGTTGGACTGAGATGGTTAATCCTAAGTCTTGGACCTCTTTTGATCTTGACAAAGGAGATTTATCAATCCTAATGTTTCAATTGAGTGTTGTTTTATAGATTTAAGTTAGTTTTTCAAGTGGAAGTTGGATGGAGTTCATAATATTCAAGAAGGTAAAGTTCATCCAAATTCGCGGCCAGTGACTTATAATTCGCGACTGTGACTTAGCTCAAGAATAGGATGAAACCAGGCAAGACAAATTTGGGGGCATCATCACTACTGCAAGTCATCCAATGATAGGAGAGACAAAGTCACAAACGAATTTGCGGTCAGTGTCGCATCTCATTCGTGATTGTGAATTTCATAGTGATTAAGGAGGGAACCAAGTCTACAGCCACAGCGTGCCAAGTGTCCTAGGTATCCGTTGAAGAACAAAATTCGCAAGGGCGACATTTTGGGTAGCGACTGTGATTTAAAAAGATGAATATTATCTTTCAAACATAAGAATTTGCATCCTAAGTTGCACCCTGTACAAAGAATAATTGCGACCACGACTTTTGTGGGCAGTTAGAAAGCAAGAACTATATTTTCCTGATGGACCAATGAGAAGATGACACATGGACTAGCTGTTAGACACAAATGGGGTTTTTCGCTGTAATTTTTGGCTTCCGTATGGAAATTGGAATGTCACGACCATGAATCCTTAATGGTGACAACTACTCTCTCTTGTCATGCAATTAATGTAGACATTTGATGTGGAGATTTAATGAGCTTCATAGTGTAATGTCTCTTTGGTAGGTATGGGTTACAAATACTCCACCAAACAGATGCAAATGCAAGATAATTCATTAACTTGTAACAAAACTCTTGCACTTTTACTACTCATTCTTTCAATTCTTTAAGTGATTGTTTAGTGTGAGCATAAACACCAATTGTAATAGGTTTCAGTGTGAACTTATAAAAACACTAGAGAAAGGTTTTAGTGTGAGCCTGCAAAAACACTTAAGAGATGTTTTAATGTTAGCTTAGAAAACACTTGTAAGAAAGGTTATTGTGTGAGCCTTAAAAACACAAAGTGTAAAAGTTAGGTGTGAGCTTAGAAACACCATTTTGAGTGAGTGAAACACTGAATTGCATAGAATTAAGAAGTGCAGGTAGGGTTGATTATACCCGAACCACTATAAATCTTGTGTCTTATTTTCTATTCTTCTTTATCCTCATTTTATTTTTTTTTCAAAGCACCAATTCAACTCTCATTCTTGGTGCCTAGGGCCAATAATTTGGATGGGTATGTTTTTAGTTGGAATTTGCCTATCATCAAATCCATCTTTATAAGAAAGGTCAATAGCATGTTGCTTTTTGTCCCAGAAAGCGTTTGCGAGGTTAGATGAAATTTCATCTTCAATTTATTTTGATAAAAATGAAATTTTCTCTTGTATCAGTCGTTTTATAAGTGTCTTTTTATATTTTCTAAAGAGACATCCTATTTCAAATATAAAATTTATGTTTATTTACCTTTTATTAGAACATTTATCTAGAAATTGTAAACAAAATAATCTCTCATAAGGTTGAGATTTCTTATCTTTGGCTCTTCAACAAAGAGAAAATAAGCTTTGCATTTTTTTTTTATTTTGAAGAAGACATAGTTGTGGCCAACTATATAGGGAGTTATTACATAAATAAAGGGTGCTCTAAGGATGATGGAATGGTGTAAGTTTGCAATAAGGATATATAACAATTTCTTTATTAATAATAAAAGCATCAACCTTGCCAAAAATCTTCATTTTGGAATTGTTAGCTGCTGAAAGTTTTTCTTTTATGTTTGTGAAATACGTGTGGGACTATGCCTGCTTTTATACAACTTAAGTCTACTCTTATATCAAATAGGGCTAAAGCCTCATACTTGATTATTTGAGAAGGCTATTGTTGCATGGATGAGATATCTTTTTAAAGTAATTTCTCTCAACACATAAAGAAAGTTTTTTGGAGCTTTCTTAAAAATTTTTATGTGTTGTTCTTCATGGCCTTCTTCAGGTTCAGAATCAAATTCTTTTTGTAAAAGACTTTTATGAGCTATATTTCTATCTTTTGCTTTTCTTTGAGCTCATTAAGCTTGATTTTAGTTTATAGACTTTAAATGGTTTTAGGGGTTGTTTTAGTTTTTATTTTTCCTTTGCTAAGGATGTTTGTGATGTCTTCAGGTTTAGAATTAGATTCTTTTTTTAAAAGGCTTTGTGTGAGCTTTGTTTCTATCTTTTGCTTTTCTTTGAGCTCTTTAACTCAATTTTGATGGCTTTGATTTTAGTTTGTAGACTTTGAATGGTATTGGGTTGTTTTGGTTTTCCTTTTTCCTTTACTAAGGATGGTCGTGAGGTCATATGTATTAGTACATGTAGAAGGCAATGACACGGGTTTGGGTTTGGGGTTTTCTTCTAAGGATTTTAAGAGTTTATTAATGTATTTCTTTTTTGTGTTTGAGAGTCACTTATTTGCTTAACAGTTTTAGGAAGAAGTTATTAGTCTTTACTTAGCACATTAATGGTTTTTATTTCATGCTTGACATCATATATGGAGTTTGTGTTTGATGAGGTGGCTAGTTCATCAATTGTTAAAGGTTATTTGGGTGAGTCAAGTCTTTATAAGGTGTCCATTAGAAGAGCTAGTATTTTGTTAATAGGCTCTTCTTCTAGCTATAATTCATATAGTTTCCTACTTAACCTACAATATCTGGAAGTATGGTCCTTTTTCACAATAACTATAATAGGTTATGGAAATCATATAATAAGCCAAAACAACTAAAATAATTATACGAGCAACACTTAGAATGGACTACACGTAGTATATGACCCAACTGTTGGTTTGGTAGCATCTTGCTTCATGACAAATGGAATGCGATGTATCCTGAACAGGTTGTGTGTGAGCTTTTCCATATTTTTTTCCTCACTTGATATCAAAACAAATAGTAACAAAAACAGATTAGCCACATAATATGGGATACATGACAATCATTTTGTTTTTATTATACTTATGGGATAATCAACTACTTATGTTATGTTAGTTAAATATGTGGATTATATTAAGCAAAAAGAAAAAAGAATATAGTAGTATTTGAATAGAAATAATATAGGTATAATGATAATTTTATTTGAATATTTATGAAAAAAATTGTCTTTTCTCTTAATTAACTTCATTCATAAATCATTTCACTATATTTAGTCTATTAAAAAAAATTTCCTCAAACATAAATGCCCTAATACATTTGTTAGTGTAATATTTTTTTTATTTTATCTCTTCTTGAACAAAAGCACAAGGGCTTTCCTCCAATTCAATAACTTATGTAAAGATAGAGCACATGCATAGTTATTTATTTGAGAGTAGTTGATGATGATGATAATAATAATAATAATTAAATAAAAATAATTATTATTATTATTACTTCAAAGAATAACAAAACTCTATATATAAATGAAATTAAAAACATATACAAAGCTAATATAAATGGTTGAAAGCATGAATTTTATGGGATTAAATTTTATGATATTGTTTTCTAGTTTTTAGGAATTTTTTTTTTCAAATTATAGTATATAACATTGACAAAATTATTGTAGCATTTTTTACTTATTTTGAATTAAATAATGATGAAAACTGTTAGTATTTATGATATTGTAGATTAAATTTCAAAATGTGAACTCAATGATAAAAGCTATATTTTATTTTCTTCTCTATATGTAAGGAAATTAGGACTCTTAAGTGGTATAGGACAAAGATAACCCTTAAAAGTATCAATTAAGTCTCTTGAACCTTTAAAAATTCCAAAAGAGAAGCTCAAGCTTAAAAGGGTAAGCCCAAAATTTTTTAAACTCAATTTAAGGATTAATAATTTGAACAAACTAATGATAACCTATCTAACCATTCTAACATGAACCATAAGTTATATGCTTAGACATCTCACAAGTCTATACATCCATGTGCACTATTTGTCAGAATAACTTATCTAAGTTGACAATAAATTCTAGAATAATTCATTTATCTCATATATGGGGTTTTTTTTTAAAAAAAAAAAGCACTAGGATATTCCTTTAATAAAACTTAGGCTCTAACTCTTTTTCTCCTATAAGCACATAAACTCTTATAACCAAAATAACAAAGCTCTTTAAGACTTGTTTAGGAAGGATAAATTCTTACAAAATGGATTCTTAAAGGAATATAAGGAGAAAAGAATGTAAAACTAAGAGAGAAAATGATATGAACATAAGTAACTTGTCCCATACTTGTAAGCAGTATTGTTAACTTTGCTTAAGGATCTTTTAAGAATCAAGCAAAAAACTTTAACTTCCAACTAGACCTTTAGAAAACTTATCTTTACAACCTAAGTTATAAAGAATTAAGGTTGCTTAAGTCTAATCCTATAATTAACTAAGTCAATATTAAGTTTAGAATTAAACTAGGTTGCAAAGTTAATTAAGCCCTCAATTAATAATCTCACCAAGTTATTTCAAGAACTAAAATAAGAGAACAATTTTTCATAAGAAAAATCATAAAATTTTGATGAATAATGTGTCCTTTACATAGTTTTTGATGGCCTATTTATAGGCATTACAATGCACATCTATTTAAGAGCAAAAAATTAGTTTCTATTCTAAAAATTAAGAAGAAACTAAATAGGAAGAAGGTCATATGCCATTCAAAAAAGAAAGAACTCCTAATTAGTTATTATTCCAAGTGAAGAAAATAAGTGAATTTCCTATTCTAAATAACTGCACTATTCAACTAAGAAGAAGAAGAAGGAATATGTAAGTTAATCTTTGACAAATCTTTAACATATCTTGGAAGATCTTGACTTTGACTTGTTGACCATGTGTTGCCAGCCTCCTATATATCCTCTTTAGGACTATTGTTCTTATAACTAAGGATGCTTAGTATTATTGAAAGCTTTTTAGTATATTTTAAAACCTTATAAAAATATTTTTAGTGTAAACTTCTCCATTTAAAGAGTTTGATTTGTAGATTTTATTCTAAGCATCCATACATAAATTAAAGTGTTGAAATGATTATTTTATCCTTGAGAAGTTCAATTAAAAGCTCTACTACTTGCATTCTTGAATTCTTCTTACTTGAACATTCTTAGAGCTCCATTAAACTTTCATAACAAAAAAAAAATATTGATTTAGAGACCACATGAATGTGGTCATTATTCAGCTACCACTAAGTACCAATTTGCTACCATTTGGAGATTAGTGGAGTGAAAACAAAATTAACTACCATCTTGCAATTAAATAGCGACCATAAATTAGTCAAATATGTAGTGACCAGATATAGTGGTCTCTAAATGGTCACTAAATGGGAAGGAGAAAAGGCAGGTGATTTAGCTACCACTATGACAGTGCAAAAGTTATAGCTAAATTAGCGACCATTAAGATGTGGTCACTATATTTGGTGACATAAGGTGGCACCAACTATAGCAATTATTTAGATACAATAATTTATGGTATCTAAATAGCGACCACTGTAAATGGTCACTATTTGGTAATAAAATTCATTTAAACTAACAACCCCATTGTATGTGGTCCCTATTTATAATGAATTTTATTATAGTTAGTGACAACATATCATGTGGTCGATATTTGTAATGAATTTCATTACAGATAGCAACCATATGATATGTGGCCACTATCTATAATGAAATTCATTGCAAATAATAACTAGATATATATCTTTACTATTTGTAATGAATTTCATCATAGACAACGACTACATATCATTTGGCTACTAGTTCAATTAAGTGATACTGCCATTTTATATAGCAAATAATTACCACAAGTCATGTGATCACTATTTAGTAAATATGAACCTAATCTTCTTCTAATTAGACAAATTGCCAAGTCTCCAAATTCCCAAATCCCCCAAATTTTTGAATCCCCCAAATTTCTAATTTCTATCAAACCCAAAATTAGACAAACCCTCAAAATCTCGAATTTCTACCAAACCCTCAAATCTCTAAATCCCTAAATTAAGGAACAAAAATTCTCAAAATTCTCGAAATCCCCAAATTCCCTAAATTGAGGAGCTATTACTTTGAGTGCTTCTGTTATTTCTTCTTCGATCTATTAGTACAAACAAGGTCCTATTTGTTTGTGTTTATTCTACTAGTTTGAGCAAGCAGCAAGGTTTTGTTGGTTCGAGTAAGGTTCATTTGAGATGGTGTTTGGAAGCACCACTATCATTACTAACCATTTTTAAAACAAAAAAGGTTTAACATTTCTTTATTCTTTATGATTTCTTTTCCCAAGCTAAATTTATGATTTCAATGATTTTTCTAAAATGTTTCGGGCTTGTTTCAAGATCTAAAGTGGGGTTTTTTATGTGCTTCGTCATATTTTAATGATGTTATGTATCAAAATTCAAGCACTTATTTTGGTTAACCATATGGATACTAGTTGATTATTTAATCTATCCATGTTTTCTTAGCCCCCTATTTGAGTATCAGAAAGTTTGGGTTTTCACCATCCTTTTTAATTTTGGCCAATTCTTCTTCATTTTTTTTTTATCTTAGTTATGTTTGAACTAAAATTGCCTAGGTGTTGATAATTATGTGTATAATTTAAAGTTCTACATGCTAGAAAAATCATGTTTCTATTTGTGAGGTTTGAAGGAGTTGTAAATGTTGGCTAATTATGAATTTTATGAGTTTAATTTTAATGTTTTATGTAAATCAGATTAGCTGGTGCATAATTTTAGATTTTGAAACATTTAATATTTTTTGTTGTTCAAAATTTAGATGTGTTATGTAGAATTTCAGAACATTGGCTGATTATGACTTATATATGTTGTAGTCTTCTAAATGCATTTAAGGCAAAAAGTTATCTTTTGATTGCTTCTATCTTTTGCTTGAACATGTAAATGTAAAGAACATCTACAATTGATAGAGCTTCTTTCATATGCACAAATATAAAGAAGATATATATATATATAAGTTTCTATTATAAACTGCATGTTATGTTGATGCAAGAGGAGAGTATATATAGTTTTTGTATATATTAAAGATTTGGAGCATGTGAGGGTTCTTAAAATATGAAGCTTTTTTTGGAATATGAAATCCTCCTTTTGAATTGATAATATATTTTTTCAAATATGAATTTTAAGACCAAATATTAGTTTTGAAAAAAGATTAAATTTGGAACTTTTGTAAATGATAATTGAATTAGCTTGATAAGGTAACTATAAAACTTTTGTCAATAGCTAAAAATATCTCAAAGCTTAGAAATATTATAACTTTGATTAAAAAATTATAGCTTTTTGCAATGGTAATGCCAAATAAGCTTTAATTATTGTTAAAGAATTCATGTGGCAATAGTCATATGATATTTTTGAAATATACTTGATTTTGAAGTTGGATAGCTTTTCTATGGTTGTTTTTATTTGTGATCATTGCATTATATTTGCCTTCATACCTTGTTTTATTTTATATTCTTTATTTGCTTACTTAAAATTTATCTTTCCTTTTTTTAGGATAGATCAAAGAGAGAAAGGACAATTTCCAATCTATAGAGTACACAAACTGCATCTACAAGTGTACCTTTGCTGGCTTGCAAACCTCTTTCATTGATATGTTAATGCACGCATAGATACATACGTGCATGCCTATACTTGTATTCTTAATTCTTGTCTCATGCAATGCAATATGTTAAGAAATGAGTGATGAAAAAATGACACTATACTACTCTAACTATTGCAAAAAATGTATATTTGGAATGGTTCGTATTAAGTGTGCAATGTGTCCAAATTTTGACCTTTGCATGAAGTGCTTTTTTGTTAGAGCTGAGGTTACTCATAAAAAAGGCAGTCATCCTTACAGGGTTATGGTAAGACACTATCTCAAATATGTATTTTCTATTGTGTTAAATCATCTATATTACCATTATCATTATACAAGTATATAATTAGGCTAAAATTGCAATGAGGGTTCTTCTTCTCAACATGTTTTATGGAAAATCACATGAAAGAAAAAAAAATCTTTGGCCTAAGTTTAATAATATTGGTTGCATTGCTTGCTAGCATTTATGTATTTAAGTGTGCATTTTGAATTTATGACAAACTATATGGTTTGTTAACTTTGATTATTTTTATCTATTTGATTCTCATTCCTTGCCCTGGTCTGCCATGAAATGTACGAGATTATATGGGATTCATTTTCTCATTCCTCTCTCTCTCTCTCTCTCTACATTATTGCTTTCATTTTAAGGTTTCTTTTTATGTTTTAGAGTTAAAAACATATTAAAATTAGACTTTTATAGGTTATTGTACTATTATAATGTTTCGGTGCTCCTATGCCAATTCATTTTTCTGGCTTTCATGGTTGGAGATATTGCCATGGTAATTGAGATATGGTGGAAGTTTGGATCTCACATTTTTAATGTCAATTTTCATATTTTTCAATATTTTATGGGATTTAAGATATGAAAGACTTATAACGTTTGTTTTATGCAATCGCTGATGTGAATCCCCTGAATTTGATCATACTTTTATGCAGGATCAAATGAACATTGAAACAAAGATAGGGAATATTAGATTTTTGGGGGAACTCTATAAATTTAGAATTGCACGAACTAGTCTTATCTTCAATTGTTTGAAAATAAAGTCTAAGAGCTTATTGATTTGCATATTTTATGTATATTATGAAATACTAACATTTTCAATTATGTGTTAAACTATATTGAGACATGATTGTAACAATCTAGGGATGGTTATATTAATCATTTTACACCATTTTCTATTTCCTTTTTTTGTTCATATCCATGTCTTTATTTTTAATGAGTCAATGTTATCTCTTATTTGAGCCTTTTAATTCTTATAAGGTACTAGCCATTATTTTCTTCTTTCATTAATTTAAATATCAAACTATTGATGCCTTTAGGTGTTATCAAATAATTGTATAAAATGCTTCTCTATAATAAGTTTATTTTTAATATCTTAGTGGTTATCAATTACAAGGAGGTCTATCTCATGATATCCTTTCTTTAATATGTTGACTTTAGAAGGCTATATTCACTATTTTACCATTTGGCTAACATTTTATTCAAGGAACACATGATAAAGACTAGGTTATTACCATCGATAAGGTATGCAAGAAGTCATGATATTTATTTAGATAATTTGGAGGTATGATGAATACGAGACTGTATTTTATTGGTCTAAAAGTTATCCTATTTGTATGCTGAAAACTGACTTCATTCTTATTATGATTAGGTGAAACTTGGTGAACTTGAATTTATGATGAAACATATGAACTCAAACAGTGAAAAGTTAAAACATACTTATAACAAAGTAATAGAATATAAGCTTATTTTGTAAAAGGTATATTTGGCTTATTTTGCTGCTGAGCCTCTGGGTTATGTTGAATCTAGCTTGGGAGTTTGATAAACCAAGCTTGTTTTGATAATTGCAAACATATCTAAAAGCTAACTCTTGCCCAAGTTAGTGCGTAAAATCTTGCAGGTACATCAATCTTTTGATCTAAGTCTTTTGGAAAAATAGTTTGGTTAAAAACTCTAAGTATTTAAAGTTAATAGGTGTGCTAAATTTCAACAGGTGTTGTAACTTCATCAACAATAATTTAAGATTCTCAATAAGTGTTGATGCGACACCTAAATATGAGTAAAGTCTTTTAGATCTCTTAACTAGCGACCTTCTCAAGAATCAACAGGCATTAGATGACTCAAACATTTGACCTTCGCAAGTTGATCTTCACAATGAATGTTGAATTTCTGTAATGGTCATGGCACATTGAGACCTTAATAGGCATTGTATCAAATGACTTGATGTGAATAGAACTCTCAAATCCTCAACACGATCATTGGCATTTTACGAATGAGATTTGGAAAAGATCCTAGACAAAGTTAAAGGTTCTGGTCGCTTCAATGGGCCACCTTTATATTTGCAATAGGCATTAAGATCCTCTTTAATGGTCATTGAAAGCAAGCCAACAACTATCAAAGCACTGTAGAAAACTTGAAAAACATAGCATCAAGTTCACACCCTTCTAAAAACTTCAACAGGCATTATCCATATCTCAACTGGAATTAAAGTTGAATTCTAACATGCATTGAGAAGCTCCAACAACCGTTGAAGGTATTGGTGACTAAAAAATTCAGAAAGTAATAAGAGGAGCATCTAGGTAAATCTCTATCTAACAGCTAGTTTCAACGGACATTTTAATATAATCAATGGGTATTGATGATGTATTCTCACCCAACAAGTGTGGAGGTTGTCCAACAGTCTTTGAGTGACTACTTTATGACATGGAGTGACAACCTTCTTTCTAACAACTAGTTATGTGTCTCTTCCTATAAAAAGACTCCCCCACAATAGAGTTAAGTAGTGAAAAATAAGAGAAAATAGTCAAAAGCGAGTATATTATGTTGTGAAAGAAATCTTTAATAAAAGGGTAAAAATAAATGTGATCTACCTTTAAGGGAAGATCATTGTCAAAAGCTTGCATAAGTCATCTTCAAAAATAGTGTTGAAGACAAGCTTTTAAGACATCTCTTAAAACTCTCCACCAAGTCAAACAATTCTTATGGGTGTTTTCTTTTTTGTTTATTACTTAAGTGATAATATTCTTTCTTATCTTTAAGTTGTAAATTTGTTAGAGAAAATTTTTGGTTTAGGAGATCTTAGAAGATATAAAACCATTTTTGTTAGAAGTTTAGGTAGTGCCTATAAACTACTTTAGGAAATGGTTTTAGTAGCACCTAGAAGTCTACTTGTAATGACTTGGTAGTACCCATAAACTACTATTATAAAGGTGATTGATAGCACCTAGAAGCTATCTAGATAGTGAAAGGCTATAGTAAGAAGATTAAAGGTAGTGAAAGGCTATAGTAAGAAGATTAAAGGATAGAACATAGGTAAGATTGTGTCGAACCTCTATAATTGATTGTTTTGATTTCTCATTACTTTTATGCATAGCTTTAACTGTTTTTACATGTCATTGCCCTATTCAACCCCCTTCTCAGGGCATCAAGGGACAACAAGTTATGAAAGCATTATTTTAGCAAGGTTTCTCTCTTACATACACATACACATACACACCTGCACACACATAGATGGATGAGAAATTAAAGACCTGCATTAAGATCATGTAATACAAACATTAATATTGTTTTGGCTTTGAAAAACCATTAATATGCGAAATTTAGTGTAACATTTTTCTATCTCATTTTAGGCTAGTGAACTTTTTTCTTCAACTTAAAGAAGTCCAAGGTTAAGAAAAAATAACTTGAAGTACATAACAATGCTGAAAGATCCATTTACAATCCATTATTTATTAAGCAAGTATCGCCTTTCTCTTTTTCCTTATATTCCATAGCAGGTAAAAGTTTGCTATTTTCCTAAAAATTGATGTTGAGGAAGTCAACTTGTACATGAAATGATAACAAATCTATCAAAACAAGTTAAGCTCAACTTTGTTAGTGGCCTTATAGTTTGAGAAAAATCAATGGCTTTTGAAAGGATTGTGTTTCGAGCAATTAGGGGTAATGTGATTCTAAAGCAATCTGTGGTTGAAAGTCTTGTTGGTGATCCCATATCAAGGGAGAAGGTTAATGCCTGAGAATTGCCTTATTATATTTTTGGTTACAAAGTTACGTAAACTCATTTACTTGAAAATAATATTATATCAATTTACAGGCAGAGAAAAATGTATTTGTTGTTTCTTTTTCGGTGAAAGAGTGAAGAACGAAATTCTCAAAATTTGTGAAGCCTTTGGTGCAAATTGATACTCAGTAATTGAAGATCTAAGTAAACAATATTAGATGATGACAAATGTATAATTATAGTTTTCATTTATCTTATGTTTGGATTGAAAAACAACCATTACATATTTAAGAATGAATTTAGTTTAATTTGTCTCCTTGAAGGTTAGACCATTGTTTAGTATATTAGATTTATGAATGGAAGTTATTATATCATCTTATTGGAGTATATTTAAAATTATACCTTTTCTTATAAGTAATTCAAATCCAAACTCAAATGAAGATTTAATGCATATTTGTTAACCAATCGCAATTACTGAATAAAACCAATCAAATAAAACTTATGTATTATCAAATTCAATTCTTCAATTTTAACTCTCTCCATGTAAACTTAAGATTAGTGCTTTGTGTTAGGAGCTCGTACAACTGTATTGCTTAGTTTTGCAATAGTCATCAAAATAAAATTTTGATTCATGGTTTTTAATTTCTCTAATTTCCAGATATCTGGAAGACTTGCAAAGTTGAAGACTACCACAAATGTCGGATTTGTTAATCGAAGCAATTTGTTACAAACAATTGGCTTTCAATTTGAGAAATGGAATCTTTGAGTTTGTTTGGGACTATATAATACTTTGTTTCTTCATTTCTTCATTATTTAAGTCAAATTGGGACGTAGAAGTATTTGTATATAGGAATTTGAAATTAATTGTGTTGTATCATATTGTTGTATTGACTATTGAGTTAAAAAAATTGTTAATTTTTTTCTTTTTTTGTAAACTTATAACTTTGCTTTTTGGTACATATATAGTTTAAGAATGAAAAATCCATTTACCAAAATCTAAATATTTTTTGCATAGATACCATAAAGAAAACATATTTTATTATTAAAGAAAAATTAAATACCATTAAATGTAGACACGATATTAATATTTTAAAGATATTATATAAAAAATTTTAAATAATATAAATTAAAAAATATCCAAGATAAGAAAGACCATTTAGACACCACCATTTATGGTCTCTAAATGGTTCTCACGGTCTCCTATAGACAGTATTTAGGTACCACTGTGAGATTGTTTAGTGACCATATAATGTGGTATCCAAATAGAGACCACATTATGTAGTTGCTAATGTGATTGCTAATTTAGTGGCCACATTCATTTTGTGGTCACTAAACCCTTTGTGACCATGATTTTAGTGACCACAAAATGTGGTCACTAGCCAGGTTTTATGGTCTCTACATCATTGTTTTTGTACTATTCTTGAGGCGTGCCCTTGTTGTTAGTCCTTTGTATTGGACTGTTTAATCTTGATTAATGCTTCTTTAGTTTTCATCATTCCCTCCTTCCTCAAAAAGATTTTCCCTCAAATAGTATACCTCATCAAAATCAATAGGAGGTAAATTAGAAACATTAAGAGTAAGGTATTATCATTAATTCTTTCCAAGACATGAAATGGGTCATCATCTATAGGATTAAGCTTAGATTTTCTTTGGTTAAGAAACTTTTCCTTCCTAAAGTGAACCCAAATTTAATCACTAGATTCAAACACAAGTTCCACACATCCCTTATTGCCATGTTTAACAATTTATTCATTATTTTTTTTCAACATTCATGAGAACCTTTTCATGTAAAGACTTTAGAAACTCAACTTTCTTTTTGCCGTCCAAATTCATTTTCACATCCAAAAGCATAGGAAACAAATTCAAAGGACTTAATGGAACAAAACAAAAAACAATCTCAAAAAGGATAATAATGATTAGATGAATGCACAATATGATTATATGCAAATTCTATATGTGGAAAATATTATTCCTATATTTTCTAATTTTGTTTAACTAGCACATGTAGCAATTGTCCTAACATTCTATTTATAATTTCAGTTTGTCCATCAATTTGTGGGTGACATGTAGTAGAAAATAGCAACTTATTTTATAATTTACCCCATAAATTTTTTTGAAAGAAACTTAAAAACGTTGCATTCCTATCACTAAGAATTATTTTAGGCATACCATACAATCTCATAATTTATTTGAAAAATAAATTTGCAATGTTAATGGCAACTTCAATTTTGTGCCAAGCAATAAAGTGAGCCATTTTAGAAAAGTGATTAACCATAATTAAAATTGAATCATTGCCATGTTTAGACCTAGGCAACCTCAAACAAAATCCATTGTAATATCAATTCGAGGCAAGCTAAGAACATGTAATGGCATGTACAATCCATGAGGTTTTGATTTAGATTTAGCTACATGTATCACAAATCATTTGCACATCCAATCGCATATTAGTCCAATAAAAGTGTTCATGTAAAATATCTAATATATTTTGCACATTAAAGTGCCTCTTTAAACCGTCTTCATGTTCTTCTCTTATAAATAACTCATGTAGTGAACATTTAGGTGCACACACAATTTATTATCTTTAAATAAGAATCTATTATGCCTAAAGTATTTTTGAAAAGTAACCCTGTGATATTTGCTAAAGTCATCGTCTTGATCATACAATTCACTGATGTATTCCAACCTTAATAACTTAGCATCAAGAGTAAAAAGAAGCACATATCTTTATGATAAAGCATTAACAATAATATTTTTCTTACTTTATTATACCTTATGACATATGTAAAAGACTATATGAACTCACTCCATTTATCATGTCTTTTATTAAGCTTTGTTATCCTTTTAGTTACTTTAAGAAGCTCTCATGGTCAGTGTGAATCATAAATTCTTTTGTCCATCGATAGTTCTGCCAAGTTTGTAATGCTCTTATTAAAGCATACATCTCATTGTCATAGATTGAGTATTTCAAAAAAGCTCTACTAAGCTTTATAGTAAAATAGGCAATGGGTTTTCCTTCTTACATAAATCTTTAATTAAATTTCATGACGTGGGTTAAATCTAATCCAATCAATAAATCAAATCTCACTTATTGTCTTCCATCTTTTAAATTATTGCTACCCACTTTGAGAAAGATCATAAGAGAATGGTGACAAAATGTAATATAGTGCATAAGAGTGTGTGCAAATATCATCTCATAGAGATAGGATAATAAGTATTGAAATATGATGATCTATTTTTATCTAGAAACCAAATAATTAGGATGTGATCTAAACTACTAGTGCAATGAAAATAAACTAAACTAACAAATTAATGGAAAAAAAAAAAAAGACAAAAGGAATTGAGAAAGAAAACCTTATGATAAAACACTTAGGACACTTTATCTCACTAATGAAAGTCATGGAATCATTAATTCATTGTTATGTTGGATTAAAGGTTGCAACTATTGATTGTCTCTTTATTGATTAAGTCATCTTTCTTTGGTATTTAATTAATTTGTAACTATTTCTCTAGATCCACACCTCAATGTTAATTAGAAATGTGTTACCATTTTAGATCGAGCAATCCTTTAGGTGATAATAATAAGTTAAGTGGGTATCTCTGCTCATTCATTAACATAAGGAAAATGATTCGAAGTATATTTCAATTTATAATCTCTCGATTTATAAATTAAACAAAAATCATGTAATTAGTGATTGAGCAATCATATGCATTAGAATTAAGAATCATTTACTTACAAAAGATTAAAATTCCAATATAGTAATTGAATTCATAAATCAATCAATCAATATCCATGGCTATATCAAGGATTTAGATCAAAGATCTAGCCTAAAATGGTAATAAAATAAGACAAATCCAAAAGTAATAATATCGTCTTTAACAAAGGAAATAAGAAAATAGAGAAGGAAAGATGAAGTCTCCCAATTATCTTGATAGATATTTTTTTATTCTTCTTCATTGACCCAATGATCTATTGGATTTTTGCATTCGTTATTGTGTTGTAGCTTGTTTCTCTTTGTTTTCTTCTCTTAAACATGCCTATTTTGAGATCTAAAAACCCTAGAAGTTGGCTTTAAATACTCCTAAAAAATAAATGAAACATTGGCTAAAAAGTAGCTCATTATGCACATAGGTTACAATTTGCTCACAAAAGTCACATCTTGCTACTTGAGTTGGAAGTGCGACAAAATGCTTTCTTTCTTCACGCATCTAAATATCCAGTTTACTCCTTATTGTTTACATCTTTACCTGTTTTTGTCCTAATTTGCTCCAAACTTGCTAAAACACCTACAAAGCATCCAAATGTGAGAAATAACACTAAATCATCAAAAATAACTTATTTTACTCATAGTTTAACATTAAATCAAGCTTAAATATCCTCAAATATCTAAACCTAATGCATCACATTTAAGTTCAAAAGTATTAGCAAAGTTAGGCAAAGCTAATAAAGGTGCACTAATTAATTTAGATTTTAGCAAAATAAAAGCATTCTCTTGTGAACCAACACATTTCTTTATCACTTTGGTTAGTGGTGTGACAATAGTGCTAAAGTCTGAAATGAGTCACTAATAAAATGTAACGACCATTTTCATTTACAAATCATGACATTCATGTCCAAAAATACATATGCATAAAGGTTGATTCTTCATACATACTCAATCCAACATGTATTTAATGTACATATATGTTAACTAATGTTCAAGGCTAGTGACAAAAAATTGGTTCCTATCTAGATATATGTACATGACACAAGGAGAGAGAAAGAGTTCAAATTCAGTCGATGACTTATGCTCCATGTGTCTATATGCAAAACTTTATGCTCTAAAGTATCCAAATCCTATGCTTCAGTAACTTAAAAACATAATTGTGATTTTATGAGTCATAACTCAATGAATAAAAATAATAGCAAATTTTATGGCATAACCAACAATCAAATATCATCAATATACTTTATAAGTACAAGAATTGACTATGCAAGTGCAAATGCAATAGATTGATTTTGTCGTGACATTGCAAGGCGAACACTATTCCTAAGAATTCATGTGGTTCAAGTGACATTTGATTTTACTAGCCAACATATAACAAGTGGATCATTTGATCAATAACATGAGCCAATAGGACATATTGGTCCATTTTCCAAGTGATTTGCAAGTGTTCACGAGCCGGTCATAACATGTATCCTTCTTCATCTCAATAAATAGGACTTCAAAATTTTATTCCATATAATGCTTCATATGGTGCCATCTGTATACTGCTATGATAATGATTATTATAACAAATTCAATCAAGGCAATATATTCATCCCTCACACCTTTGAACTCTATCACATAAGCTCGAAGCATGTCTTTAAGTGTTTGAATTGTCCTTTCTGATTGCCCATCTATTTGACCATCTATTTGAGGATGAAAAGTAGTACTGAAACTCAACTTGGTACCCAAAACTTATTACAAACTGACCTAAAATCGAAATGTAAATTGTAGATCTCTATCTGATATAATGGATACTGGAGTGCCATGTAATCTAACAATTTCATCCACATATTTATTGGCTAAGTGCTTAAGTGAACTACCCCATCTAACAGGTAAAAAGTGAGATAATCTAGTTAGTATATCAATGATCACCTATATAATGTCATTTTTCTTTAAAGTTCTCGGTAACCCATATATAAAGTCCATAGTTATTCTTTCCCATTTTCATACTAGTATCATCAATGGTTTCAATTTTTCAGCTGGTGCTTCATGTTCTATTTTGATCTACTAACAAGGCAAACATTTTGAAATATAGGCTACTACATCTTTCCTCATTTGAGGCTACCAAAAATGAGATCGCAGGGTATTATACATTTTTGTCATTCTTGGATGCATGGCATATGGAGGATTATATGCTTCTTTTAAAATTTCTCTTTGCAAGTTATCAATATTATATGCTTCTTTTAAGATTTCTCTTTGTAAGTTATCAATATTAGGCATATAAATATGAGAACCCAACATTAAGGCATCATTTTGAATATCAAAATCACCATGTCTCCCCTGTTTTACCATTTAATCATTCTATGTAACTTTGGATCCTTACCTTGTGTTTTTTTAATTTGAACATGCAACATTGGTCTTACTTGAAATGTAGTAATCGATATCCCATTCTTTTGTATGTTTAGTTCCATATTAATAGTTCGTAATTCAATTAAATAAGACAATGAAAATACCTATAAATGAGCTACATCGCTTCTTGATTTCCTACTTAAAGCATCATCAACCACATTTTCCTTCCCTATGTGATACTTAATGGTGCAATCAAATTCTTTTAGCAATTCTAACCACCGCTTCTGTCTCATGTTTAATTCTTTTTGGCTCATCAAATACTTCAAGCTCTTAGGATCCGTTAGTATTTGAAAAGCTTCTCCATAAAAGTAATATCTCCATATTTTCAAAGCAAACACAATGACAACAAGTTCTATGTCTTGTATTGGGTAAGATAATTCATAAGGCTACAGTTATCTAGATGCATATGCAATTACCTTACCATGCGACATTAAAACACATCCCAAACCTTGATAAGAGACATCACTATATACTACAAATCCTCCATTACTGGTAGAGATGGCTAAAATTGAAACAGATGTCAATCTCTCTTTTAATTCATCAAAACTCTCTTGACATACTTTAGACAACTAAAATGCTACATTTTTCGAAGCAACTTAATCAAAGGAGCAGCTATAAGTGAAAACCCTAAATAAATCGACGATAATACCCAACTAATCTAAAGAAACTTCAAACTTCTACTACATTCTTTAGGGTTTCCCATTTTACTATTGCTTCAATTTTGTTTGGATCTACCTCTATGCCTTTTTCAGAAACTATATGTCCTAAAAATACCATATGGTCAATCCAGAACTCGCACTTTCTCAATTTGGCAAATGGCTACTTTTCTGTCAAAATTTGGAACATAATCCTTAAATATTGTTCATGCTCCTATTTGCTTTTTGAATACTCCAGTATGTCATCAATGAACACAATTATAAATTTATCTAAGTAAAGCTGGAACACTTTGTTCATAAGAGCCATAAATGTAGCTAGTGCATTAGTTAAACCAAATGGCATCACCAAAATTCATAATGCATATACCTGGTTTGAAAAGCCATCTTCGGTACATCTAGGTTTGAAATTTTAAGCTGATAATATCTTTATTTTAGGTTAATTTTAGAAAACACTTGTGCTTCTTGTAACTAGTCAAACATATCATATATCCTTGTTAAATGATACTTTCTTTTCAAAGTAACTCGATTTAGCTGCCTGTAATCAATACACAACCTCATTGCCCCATCTTTCTCTTTAATAAATAATATTGGAGGACCTCAAGGTGACACACTAGGTCTGATGAATCCCTTTTCAAGTAGTTCCTGTAGTTGGGTCCTTAATTCTCTAAACTTTATTGGAGCAATCCTATAAGGTGGCATGGATATCAGTGTAGTTCCTGGGACTAACTCAATTGTGAAAACTATCTCCTTATTAGGTGGAAAACTAGGTAAGTCAGTTGAGAATACATATGGAAACTCATTTTCTTAAGTAATTCATTTGTGAACCTTCTATCTCCCACATGTGCCAAATAAGCCTCACAATAGCTTTTAATCATGTGAAAAGCCTTGACAGTATAAATTAGACATGCAGGTACAATTTGCCTTTCCCATTAACTATTGTATGATTTGGAGATTCCATAACAACTTCCTCAGTAAAAAAAATTAATTATTACATGATATTTGGACAACCAGTCCATACCTAATATCACATCAAATTCACGGAGTGGCAACAGTACTTGATCATCATTCAACTTGATGTTATTAATGTGAATAACACAATCATGACATACCTTATCTACAATCATCACGTCTCTCAAAGGAGCACTAACACATATATTAAAACCTAAAGGTTAATGCTTACTACACAATTGTGATGCCATGTTCAATTGTGAGGAGCTAGGATCAATTAATTCATCAACTTCTAAATCATACATACCATAATTACTTATAGAGCAATAACAACTTCTCGCCTAGTCAAGGCAAATACTCTGGCATGTGTCTGAGATTTAAAACTCTAACCTTCTGATATGCTCATACCTTGGCCAATTTTGGTTATTTTACTTATGCCTCTACCCATACCAAATGAAACTCCAATTCCACTTGCTTTTGAAACTTCAGTTGTCGACTCTGATGTAGCTCTACCTCTACCTTTACCTCTACCTTTCTCTTGCATTCTAGATCTTTTAGGACAATCTCTAAGCATATGATCAAACGACCCACAAAAGTAGCATCCATCAGTCAATTTTCTACATTCACCCATATGTTGCTTGCCACAATGTACACATGAGGGTTGTTGTTGCATAACTTGTGTAATGACCATTTCATTTACAAATCATTGCATTCATATCAAAAAATACATATGCATAAAGGTTTATTCATCATACATATACAATCCACTTCTTATTTAATAGACATAAATATTAACTAATGTTCAAGACTAGTGACCATAAACTGGTTCCCATATATATATATGTACATGACACAAAGAGAAAGAGAGAGTTGTAATTCAACCGATGACTTGTGGTCTATGTGTCTTTATACACCAAAGTATCCAAACCTTATGCTTTAGTATCTAAAAAACATAATTGTGATTCGACGAATTGCGACTCAATGAATAAAACAATAATCATATTCTCATGGCATAACCAATAATCAAATAACATCACGATACATTACATGTATAATAATTGATTATGCAAGTGCAATTGCAATATATTGATTTTTGTCGTGATGTTGTAAGGCAAACACTATTCCTGGGAAATCATGTGATTAAAGTGACATTTGATTTTCTTGGCTAGTATATAACAAGTGAATCATTTTATCAATAACATGTGCCAATATGACATATTAGTCCCTTTTCTAAGTGATTTGCAAGTATTTGACAAGCCAATCACGACATCCTTTTAGTTTCATATGCAAGTGTTCATTCAAAATGGGATATCGAGTAATCATTAAGAAAATATAATTTTCACTTGACTTGTATTCACATGTAAAATGTAACAATTCAATCACATATACATGTACTAGAACATAATCACATCATAAAATTATCACATATACACATTAGAATCTAATTATAGTTTTTACTTACCTTTTGATGTTAGGTTTGGTTCTCTAAACTCCATAATTCTTATTAACCATGTATGATTAACATGTCATGAGGGAGTAATTTCATATGGGAAGAAGATAAATTAACTTTCCTATTTTCCCAGAACTATAAAACCTTATGATTCTTTCCAAGGCAGCTCACTCTTCTTCTTCTTCTTCTTCTTATTCTTCTTCTTTTTCCTTTCTTTCTTTCTTTCTTCTTTAGCTCTCTCTTTCTTATACTG
Organism: Omphalea diandra; assembly: GCA_949677035.1. Lineage (NCBI taxonomy): Eukaryota > Viridiplantae > Streptophyta > Magnoliopsida > Malpighiales > Euphorbiaceae > Omphalea > Omphalea diandra. Next base: position 1,721 of record CATIWR010179977.1, on the reverse strand, counting down.
TCCCTCACATTTAGCCTTTCTATTTTGATCCTAAAGGGTGAAAAATTACACTTGTAAACCTATTGTAACAAGACAAAATCATGGTGTTTCATTTCTATTAGTTGAAAATTCACTTTTCCTCTTTTATTCCCTCTTCTTCACTCCTTCAACACCTTCATCCATCACCTAATCCCTATAGGCTCCTTATACTTTTAAATAAGCTCTATAACACCATTATTTATGATGTTATAACATTCACATAACATAAGATAATTTTCCATGCAACTGTACAAGCATTACATATATATTCAAGTGTCACAAATGAGATGGTGCAAGTGTCCTCATCGTGCTTATCCAATTCACATGTCTAAACAATCATTTATCTAATGCATATGTTCATGTGGGATTTAAAATCATTTATGCAATTAATATGTTCATGTGATAATGCCAATGAAGGTTGATAGAGATGTTATAACTTGGCCTTGACCTCTGCCTGCATATGATGAAACTCCTAATCCTCTGCTTCTATTGCAAGAGTAACCAACCCTAGCACTGGACTATGATGACATATAATCTCCATGTTTACATTTCTTTTTATTAAAATCTCCCACAAACTCAATAGGCCCTCTTTTTACTTATTGCTTTATCTTTTCTTTTTCTAATCTTTCCACTTAGATTGTTGTAGCTTTTAGCTTAGTACAACTTTCAAGATCTGCAACTGTGATCTTACTTTTGATCTCATATCTCAAACCCTCTTCAAACTTTCAACATTTTTCTTTGTCAGTGGCCACCATGAAGAATTCATAATGAGATAATTGATTAAATTTTACCTCATACTCAACTATAGTCATCTCCCCCTGTTTTAGGTTCAGAAATTCTCTTCTTTTATCATCTTTGTACACTATTGGCATGTAATTGTTGTGGAACTCATGAAGAAAATCATCCTAGGTAGGCACTGGAGGCTGGACATTGCTTCTTGGAATCATATGCATCATCCTATAATAGTGACACTGCATAATCAAACTTTTCTGTCGGGGTGCATTTCATCAAATTCAAAACTCTGGGTTCTTTTTAGCCATGTCTTTACCACTAATGGATTTGTGGTACCATTGAAGTCAATTGCACCTTATTTTCTTAATTTGTCATACCTTATTTCTCTTTGATTTTTCAGACCCCACACTGTTGGTTCTTCAATTCTATGTTATGGTTATCCGTCAGATATGTTTTATACATGAGAATGTGTAGGAGATCTAACTTTGTTAGCAAGTTGATCTCTTAATGGTTGGCATGATGCTTATATGGAATGCAAATTGATTGACTCCTCTCTCTTTGGTGAGCCATGAATACTACCATGACTACCCATTGTTAATGCCCTATAGACATATAAGACAATGTCATATCATAATGCATAATAGTGTAAAATTCATGTCCTGTTCAAATTTATGTCCTTATGGAACCTATCCCTGCTCTGATGCTAAAAACTATAATGACCATTTTCTTTTACAAATCATGGCATTCATGTTTAAAAATTCATATGTATAAAGGATGATTCTTCATACATACTCAATCCAACATGTATTTAATGTACATATATGTTCACTAATGTTTAAGGCTAGTGACCATAAATTGGTTCCAATCTATATATATGTATATGATATAAGGAGAGAAAGACTTGGAATGCCAAGTTTCTCCTGTAGATCCACCATGTCGCTGTGGAGATGGGAGAGGAAGAGTGATCGTCT
>CATIWR010179940.1:0-17656 GCA_949677035.1 Omphalea diandra | reverse complement strand
GTGAGTCATTGAAGTAAGCAGGGACAGTAACAACAGCATTCTTGATCGTGGAGCCAAGGTAAGCCTCTGCAATCTCGCGCATTTTCATGAGGACCATAGATGAAATCTCTTCAGCAGCAAATTGCTTCTCCTCACCCTTATGTGAAACAGCAATCATTGGCTTGTCACCAGGACCAGAGATAACCTTGAAAGGCCACAATTTGATATCACTCTGAACAGAGGCATCGGAAAATCTCCTACCAATCAACCTCTTTGCATCTGCAATGTCAAATTTTAATTTAACATTTGGAAACAGAAAAATTGGCAGCAATTTCAAACTCAAACAAAAGTAATCAGTTAGAAAAAAACCAATTAAAAATAAACAGACGAATACGAGAACCACATAAAAATTACAAGAGATATAGAATGCATATAGAAGATACTGAACATTTAACATGCAATCATTGAAACAAACATGGCCTCAAAGTTAAAAACTCGTATAGCTGAGAGCATCAACAGAACTAAGACTAAAAAGAACCTCAGTCAAAGTAAAGAAAGCCTTCAGTTTGTGCTTGCAAAATAAGTTGTAATAGGCTATCTACAAGTCCAGTTTGTGCTTTCGGTGCTACAATCATGCTGTTTCTAGCGTAAAATATTACATTTCCTTATCCCATTCATTTTATTGTTATTCATTTGCAAGTAGCCCCAAAAATCAAATGCTATCAGCTAAAATGCGCTCACAAAACGTTAAACAACAGATTAAAAGGTCTAGATTTGGTTTTGCATTATCATATAGAAGTGCAATAATCTCATATCCACATAAGAATGATTTATCTGTTTTCCACCAATTCAGGCTAATATAATTCTACAAGCGCCCCCATCACCAACCCATTTAACTTAAAATTAACAATATTATACAAAGTTTTCGTTTGTAATCATAAATTCAATAGACAAGCATGTTTGCTTGAAATCTGTAAGAGACCAATAACAGATCTCGAACTGCTGCAAACGGAGACACGCGATCCACGAATTTAAAAAACACTCTTCTTCAGATTTACCATGTGGATTACAAAGTCATAAAACACACACTGCTAGTGGTGGATATTCTATTCAAATAGAATCGAACTAATCAAAATCAAAAAATTAAAATTTCAAATTATAAATCAAATCAAATATAATTAATTCATAAATTCTGATTTGATTCAATTATAATTTGGTTTGATTTAAAATGAATTTTTTTAAAAAATAATTTAAAAATATTTTTAATATAAATAATAGTTTTTATAATATATTTTTAAATATTTAATATAAATAATATGTTTTTAGTAGATTTTTATATATTTTTGTTATAAATAATAAATAAAAAAGGATCAAATCATCTTGATTGATTTAATATAAATTTAATTTATTTTAATTTGATTTTATAGCAATCTGGTTCTATTTAGTTCAATCGAAATTTTTTTATTAAAAACCAAACCCCTAAATTCATCTATTTTAAAAAACTAATTCAAATTAAATTTATATTTAAATCCAACCAAATTTACTGAACGATTTTATGTAGGGTATATCGAGAGATCTCAAGCAGCATGTGGAGATGGGGCTAAAAGAATGTCAGTTCGTCCCAAAATTTTTTGAGTCTGGTATAATATTCGGCCACTGATTCATTCCCTTGCCTGATGAAGCTGATCTCTCTTTGGAGCTGGTACAAGAGAGGTCCGTTGCTTTCCCCCAATCGTTCTAAGATTTCATCCCACAATTCTTTAGCTGAGGCTGTGTAAAGAAATACCTCTGCTATGTCTTTAGAAATTGAATTTAGGAGCCAAGATGTGACCATATAATTCACCCTTGTCCATTGCTCATATTCAGCTGCGCCTTCATCTGGTTGTTTTACTCTTCCATCAATAAAACCCAACTTCATCTTTGCCCCAAGAGCTATTTTCATGGAACGACTCCATGTGAGGAAATTAATTCCAGTGAGTGGTATTGAGACCAAAGCCATTCCAGGATGGTATGAAATATGAAGATAATACGAGTCTCTATTGGGATTATAAATCACTTCCCTAGTGACTCCAGTAATGGCTCCACCATTGCCACCAGTTGAGTTGTCCCTAACTTCTTCCATAAGATATAATCAAAGTTAAGCAAGGTCTTTGACCTGCTTTGATACCGTGTGCAGGTTAAGCCTTTGACAGGTTGTAGCACTCAAAATAGAAATAAGAAGATGAGAAGAACTCAAGTGTTTTATTAACTTGCAAAAGTATCGTGGACAATGTACAAAACTCAAGCTATTCTATACAGCTTTCTACTTAATCTCCAAGTAACAAAAAATCTTCTATAATCTTCTTTAACCAACTTGTTTACACTAGGTGAAGAGAGAACTTGCGGTTGAATTAGTTAGGATTTGTAGCAACATCTTCATGACATGCTTTTAACCCAATCTCCTCATGCTGCTTGAGATCTCTCCATATACTCTGCATTTAATTTGCTTACCATACATATATATGAATATGTCATGTGCATGAAATGAATTTGTGTACTATTCATCGGCCCGAAACTTTTTCTTTTTTTCCTCTTTTGGTTTTGTATTATAATTAATATATACTATTAATTTCAATTTTAAAATACATATATATGTATATGTCATGTGCATGCAGTGAATTGTATGCCATTCATCGGCCCAAACTTTTTTTTTTTTTTTTCTCTTTTGGTTTTGTGTTGTAATTAATATATATTATTAATTTCAATTTTAGAATTAGTATTAAATTATTCTTTATCAAATAACTATATATAATATATTTATATATCATTATTTTATATTATATCATGGAAACTAGAACAGGAATTCAAAATCATATAAAAAAATTTCTAAACAAGAAATTAGAAGAATCTAAAAATGAAAAAAAATTCTAAACAACTTCTAAATAGAATAAGAAAAACATAAAAAGTAAAAATTCTAATTAGGAAATTAATTTAAAATTAATTTCATCGATTGTTTAAAATTCTAACGATATACGGGACTAGTATAATATAATATATTGTTAGGAATTATTTAATTTAAAATTAACAAATTTTCTCTTAAAATTATGTCACCTAAGATTGAATATATGAATTAATATACAATATTTTGTTATTAACTATCTCATATATGTATATATAATTTATAATTATCGGCTAATTTTATCTTTAATTATAAAATACTTAATATTATTTATTTCATGGATTGTCAGGAATTATTTTTTCAAATTTAATAAATTTTCTCTTGAAATTATGTCACATAAGATTGAAAGTATGAATTAATAAAAAATTATTTGTTATAAATATCTCTATATATAATTATAAATTTTTTAAAAATTTATTTATTATTTTACTTAATAATAATTTTTTTGAAATAATAATTGCTCATTCAACTAATAAATTAATTATCTAATAAAAATAAATAGAAAATTTATTATTATAATCATACCATACAATGTACTAGTTCGCAATTAGTATTAATTAATTACTAATATAGAAGATATCCTCTAGTAGTTATGTTTCCCTCTTTTATATATATATATATATATATATATATATATATATATATATATATATATATATATATATATATATATATATATATATACTGTAGGAAGGCTAACGTTGTTATTTTAATTATTTTTCTGGAACTAAAAGATCAAATCCACCTAACCCAATTGAAATTTCAATGGATTGAAGTTCGATTTGGCCCTTAAATTATTTGGGTGGATTCAATTAAATCTAAAATTAATTTTATAACCTTTTAAGTCTAAAATTTTAAAAAATCAGTTCATTCAAACTCTAATCTTATAATACACAAGAGGGCAAACACCCGGTCAAAATCTGGTGAAAAATAAATTTACTAATTTTTTTAAAGTTCTTATTTCTCTCTTCTATATGATAAAAATACAAATTTAAAATTCATGAAAAATATAGCACCATGACCAAAACTTGTTCATCTTTAATAATTTTTCTATCAAAAGCAATTAAGATAAAAAAAAAAAAAACAAAGTTAACAATTAGTAAAAATACTTAAACTTCAACCTCACTACACCCAAATTTTATAGCAATAAATTAAAAAAATAAAAACACCATGATGTGAACTCAAGCTCCCATAGGCATTTCTTCAAAAACCTTTCCTATATCATAAAAAAATCAAATATGAACACTAATTAATAATCAAACATACACATTACATAATTAAGAATCACAAAATACTGTAATGATTATCCAAAAATAGAACCAAACAACAAAACATAAATAGATTGTTTTTGAAGAGGGATTCTAATTGAAATAAATAAAAAATGAGCATAAAGACATGATTGCAATCGGAACCTGTGATTATAATCAAGAACCAACTTGACCAATTTCTCATTCTTTATTTCATCAGGAGAAATCAAAACTACAGAAAAGGAAAGCCTATTTTGGTTGCAATTACACATCAAAAGCAGAGCATATTTTGGTTGCAATTAGAAACCAACACATGAAAAGCAGATACAAGAAAGTGACAAACTTTTGATTTTATTCAAATTAAAAATAATTAATTTATTTCAGAAAAAAAAGTGGAACAATGAAAACTTACAAGTGAAAGTAAGAACCATTCAACTGAGATTGAGATCTAAGCCAGTGTATAGCATAAATGTTGCAATGAAAAATTTTGTCTTAGCTACCTGCCTTGAAGTAAGAGCAAAAAGACTCATTTTTGGTCCATGGCTCCAATCAAAATCGCTCTTTCCTCCTTTTGAAGAAAACCTTGATGGACCACACTTTGTAATTCTTTTTCTAATGAGAAGTTCAACCGATGAACCCTGAGAGCATCTCAAATGCTTCAAATGGAATCCAAGATCACAATCAAGAACTAGCGCTTGAAAGGCAAGAAAAAAGGAGAGAGAGAGAACATATTTTGACTAGAGGTTAATAGAGAAGATGAAGAGGAGAGGATGAAACGATAAAGATGGAGTTTGTTCAGTTAGCTAAGATTTTCACACTCGTTGCATTGTGTTTGTCGCTCATGCACTGCCAATAGTCAAAATTGGGTTTAATTAACATGCTTTTTGATTAAGTTGGTATTAAAAGGTCATAAAGTCAAATTAGATCCAATTGGACTTTTCCAAATAATTCAAGGGCCAAATTGGCCTTTAATCCAAATTTCAATTCGATTTAATTTAATTTTTTCATTAATTTTGATTCAGTTCTATTAATTTTTTAGATTGATGGTTCATTTTTTTTTTTAAAATCGATCTGATCATTTACTCAATCAATTCATTAATAATTTTTTCCACAAATTTACAGAGTGAATCAGAACTCATATAAATAAAATGGAATAATGCACAGATTTATAAAAAGAAAAAACCTTCAGTGACATGACTCGTGTAAAATGTGGTGGCATGGCATGAGGCATATTTTTTTACGTCATTAATGACTTATCAGGAATGATCTTATTAGGCTATATGGTAATGAAAGATTCAAACCTTCAGTGATATGCGGTGGCATGTTACTCCACTCACAAAGATTTTCTTTTCGCTAATATTTCTTTTGAAAGATTACAAGTTGTACCAAACAAATTTAAGGCTTTATTTATTTAAAAATAATTAAAAAGTGTAATGTTCGAAAATATGAAAATTTTTTAATGCCTAGTTACAAGAAATTATAAAAGTCAAAATGAACTTGCATTTTCTTTTAATCCACTTAACATAAATAAAATAATTTAATAAAGAGAAAGTAAAAGAGTACAATTTTTTTAAAAAAAGTTAATAGATATTTTTAAAATGATTTTAAAATTATTTCTTTAAATTGATTTACTTGATAAGGTAAAATTATTTATATTAAATTAGAAATAATATAATGTCTTATCATATATATTTATAAAAGTTAATGAGTGAACTAAATATGATATTAATATATCTTTGAAAAAAAATACATCAAAGAAACACTAAATAGTTTAACCTTTTTATTAAATAAATTTTCAGATTTTAATTTAATTTAATGTGATAGTTAGATTGTTTTATTTAATTTAATGTCTTATTACATTTTTTCAGATAATTTAAATTTTACCACTTTATAATTATGGCTATTATATTTATATCATTTAATCTTGATTGTTATTTTTTTATTAAAAAATTAAGGTTAATATAGATATTTTACATTTGTATCTTTTTTTAAAAATATTGTGCAAAATGATGATAAGATCTGCTCAACAATCCAAATAGCTTAAAATTAGCTTTCTCTCTCTCCCTCTCTCTTTTAAATATATTAATATTCAATTTGATATATATATACACACGTGAATTATATTTTTTAAATATTAATATTTTTATATTTTAAATATTTTATCTAAACTATTCAAATAAAAAATGAAATTGAGATTTACTCAGAATGAACATATGTGAATCCTCGTATAATTGTTAACATGATTTTTCTAAAATAATAAACAATGATTGTCACTGATTGAAATAAAAATAAGAGATATTTAATAAATAAAATTTTTTAAAAAATAAAATAATTATTTATATATGGAATTCAAGTTTAACTAAATGTTAAAATTTGAAACTTGAAACTAGGTCTAAGTTTATTCAAACTTCATTTCTAATCTCGAATATAATAAAATAAATGTTCTAAATAGGCAAACTCAACTCCATTCAAGTTCTATAAAATTTTTTAATAATCTTAAATGTGAGATAAAAAAATAAGTTAAATTGCTCAAAAAATATGATTAGCTATATTATTTGGATTATGCATCAAAAAATAGTACAACTATTAATAATCCAATGGAACTATTCTTAAACTGATTAATTTGTATTTAATTTTATCTTACCAGTTCTATTGAAAAGCTAAAATTTGTATTTGACTGAATTAATATCTAGTCAATCTTTCATATTTTATGAGAATAAAATTTCTGCAAAAAAAAAATAAGAGGTGCAAAAGTAAAAGTCAATAATATCTAATATAGACCCTCCTCCAATAACCAAGTAGTAAATAACCACAAAAATTAATTTTAATGGTTAAGTAAAGAAATTTTAAATTTTAAAAAAATATCTATGAACAAAGTAAATTATTCATAATATAGAATAACTTTACGAGCCAGTAAATAATTGAAATATTTTTTGAACCAAAAAAAAATCCAAATATTCTATTGTTTTATTGAAATTATCATTTTAATATATGTGTTTTTCTTGCATGCGACAATTATTTATTTAACAGTAAATAGTTGAATTAGTTTCAAAACAATATCTTTTTAAATATAACTGGAAATTATTTTTTAAAAAATAATATAATAAAACTTAAAATATTTAAGGATATTTATACCTTTCTAAAAAAAATTTGCAGAGATCTTTTAATTTTTAATAATCATGTAAATGCAAAGGTTGAACATTTCTGTCTTCCAAATTCAAGATGATGTAAAGCGTTCTACATACAGATCATTCCTAGTTTGAAACTACAGCAAATTCTTACATAGAGTGGCACCTTACAGTGGAGACGAATGGGCAATCATTTAGCTAGCCTTTCCACTCCATCAAGGATATAAATTCTTCTGCTACATCCACTGCTAAGTTATAGTTATTTGACACAAGCAATTAAAACGAAAATTTCAGAGGCGGAGGATTGAAGAGCGCAAGGGAAGTAGACTTTTTCCATTTCTCTTCTCTTATCTTGGGAGGGAGATGGTGTGAGCTAATTTTCATTTGTTTGGATTTTTTGGCAGAACTCATCTTCATTTTGAACAGTATTTGAAAAATGATATAAAGCAAAATACCTATATTAACCTTAATTATCTAATAAAAAATTAGCAATCAAGATTAAATGATATAAATTTAAGGGTCATGGTTATAAACTGGGAGAGTGCCATTATGACACCCTAAAATGACCCTAAAAAAATATTAAAACAAAACAAGCCTATATATTATGGGGCTTTATCAATAGATAATAAAAAGTTGAGTAATGTTTCCAGTTCGATGAGCAGAGCCAAAACCTTATGGCATGGCTAATTAATTATAATCACCCTTATCCACCATAGAAATCTCTGATCTGTGTTTAGCCTCTGAAAGGCCCACACCACATGAAAGAATAGTAATGCGTGAAGGAAAATATAAGAATTGGAATCTTAGTCAATGGTCCATTATTTATTTCCCACCAAAAAAGAGGAACTAATTCCTTCTTTTTTTTCTTAAAGGAAATATTGGAGAATTTTCTTTCTTTCTTTCTTTCTATATATATATATATATATATATATATATATATATATATAGCCAAAGCAATATGTTGACAGGCAAGAGAGTTTTGAATTTGGTTTTGTTTATGCTAATATATCGAGTTTTTAGAAGAAAAAAAAAGGACAAGAAACTCAACAACTTACTAAAAGTTGTATTAGTATTTATGAGTTTCATAATTATTAATTAACCTTCACATATAGTCATCAATTATTTCTCCATTCTTTAATATTTCTCTATTTATCTTGAAAAATGTATTTTATGATCGTAAAAAAGTTTGACAACCCACTCCAATGTTTGTATAAATATTTTCATTGATTGATATAATGAGTATTTATCATTAATCAAGTTTGTCATAAAAATTATTTATGAAGAACATTTATTATTTGTTAAATTAATATTTTAATAAATAAGTGACTAACAACTCTATACTATATTATATTAATTAAGTAAAAAATATAAAATTACTAATTAAAAGAAAATATATAAAAGAAATAAAATATATACAATGAAAGAAAAGTATTCTAAAAGAAATAAAAATTAATTATTTATCTAAATTAAATAACAAAAATGTAAAATAATTTAAATAATATTAATTTAACAATTATTTATTTTGATAGTTTTTTATTTAAAATAAAAATAAGATAATAATTTTTTTAATTATTTTATAAAAAGTTTTTACAATATAATTCACGCAACACGCAAGTTAATAACCGGTTAAATATTAATTTCTAAAAATTCTTTTGCTGTAGCAATCCTGCAATGCCCCTATATGTCATAGAACGAATACTAGATGCAATGAGTTGAGAGGTGTGTATATAAACCCCGCTATGGTCTTAAATATACCAGTTTCAACCATAATGGCCCAGATTCCCTTAGGAAATCATCAAGCCAAAATCGTGAAACTTCGACTCGAGAGTGAAGAAATAAAAAAAAAATTCATGAAATTTGATATCGACGGTGACGGCAAACTCAGCAGGAATGATCTGACCAAAGCGTTTAGTGACTTCGGTGCATATTTCCCTGCTTGGAGAGCTCACTTTGCGCTGAAAAGAGCGGATGCAAATGGCGATGGATACATCGACTTGAACGAGTTTGATGATCTCGTCAAATACGTTATGGAAATTGGGTATGATCTAATATAATTAATTGAGTGTTCATGAAATTTCATCTACTTGATGAGTTGTTAATCCAATTTACTATTTTCTTCATATGATCGATGTAACTGAAATGAAACAAATTAAGGGCTTCCTTCATCCTTGTGATCTTAATGAGGAGTAATTGAGGAAACTGGTTCTTTCGATGTTAACAATTAATGACAAGCAACCGAGCAAAGTATCTAAAGCAAGCATTCAGCCAACTGACTGGGTGGTTTTGTTTTGTTGCTAATGGTATCCATCGTGGTTGTCTTTTCCTGTGCTTTTGTTTTTTAAGTTCTCTCAGCAGTAAGGTCTTTTAGGTATATGGGGTATGAGCTGAATGATGGTCATGGGAAGCTCCTTCCGCGGGGTTTTCCCCTTGGTTTGTTGCTGTTCTCTTTTCTCAAATTGAAAATACTCCAACTTATTTAAAAAAAAAACATATATATATATATATAACCATACAGCTAGCCGAGCGCTTAGCAACGCTGTCAAGATGAGCTCATCAAGATGCCATTAGGAAGGGTTACGCTTCCAAGACTAATTAGAATCCGGAAAACTACTTGTTAGTTTAGCAACAAGTCATGCAGCCTAATATGGAGGAATCGGAATTCTAGTTTATGTTCTCAACTCATCAATAGCAAGTTTCAGTTTTTTACTTATGCGCACGTACCAGTTACGTGCCACTATTGCTAGCTCTTTGGGGGAACAAAATAAAAGAATAACGCTCTTGCAAAATAATTCTCTGAGGGCGTGTTTGGTATAACGGATTAATGCAGTGATAGAGAATTTTTAATTCAACAAATAAAAAATAGCCGCCGATAATAAATATATAATTCTAATTAATTGCAGTTTTTATCTCTTAGTTTTTTCTAAATCTCTATAGTTATAATAAAATGAAAAGTCAAAATTATCCTTGCACTATTATTATTCTTAAAGTTCTATCATTCAACTAACGACCATGAATCATAATATTTTAATTATTTATATAAAAATAATTTATTTTAAATTATTATATATAATTTTTTTAAAAAAATTATATATATTTAATTATTAAAAATATATTGACATATACTGATTAATATTAATAAAAAACAATTATTAATATTTTATAAATATAAATTAATAATTATAACACTTTAAGTTTTGAAATTATATTTTATGAGTATATGTGAAAATATATTATTTTATTATATTTTAATTTATTTAATTCAATATATAAAAGATTAACAGTATGCCTTATTAATCATTTTGCAAATTAACAACAATTGTTAGACATAATTTGCCAAATACTTAATATGAAATCACTATCAACTAATAGTTATCAGTTACATCTATCAACTATCATAAACAGACTCTTAATCCTCTTAATTTGTATATTTCTGTTTTAAAGTATTTTAATTAACTTTTAAACCTCTTGATTATTTATATTTATTATCTGAATCATTTTTTAACAGATTCATAAAAATATTAATGAAAGGACCAATTGAACTATAAAATTATATAATAACAAATTAATTTAATTGAAACCACAAATTTCACCGGAAGTTTATATAAGTCTAAATTAGCCAATTTTAACCTAAGTAGTACAAATCAATTGACGAAAAAACAAATAAAATAAAAATTGACATGATATATATGGAAGTGGAACCCATTCTACAATCATAAAAACAAAATATAAACTGGCAAGTGCATGCGTCGATATATGCCAGTCCAAAGTTCATCTTTTAAGATCATTACTGATCTTCCTCTCTTGGTCTATTTTATTTCTTTCATATTTTCATTATTCAATTTAATTAGATCGCTAGATTTGTTATTCTTTTTTAATCTTGTTTTTTTAATAAACAAATTTCAAATTTTAACTAAATTCATATATTTGTATATAAAATTTGTAGTTTTTTAAATCTCAAATATAACTAATTTTATATATCTCAAATTATTTGTTTTTTTTTTTATCTGTTTTAAGGATTATATATTTGTTTTATAAAAGAAATTACTTTCCCTTTAAAAGAGTTTTGTTGGTTGTTAAATTCTTAAAATCTTTAGGATCTTTTTAATGGTAATGTTCAATCTATTAATGATATTTAAATTACAAGTTTATTTAAAGATTATAAAAGAGTTTATTTGTGATTATGCTTCCCGTTGAGTTATAATTTCAAGTGTTCTGCAATTTCTACTAGAAAATTTATAAATATGTTCCACTATTTCTATATTTTTATATTTTTTTGTTGTATTTGGAGGTGTCAATTTTAAACTCGATTCAAAAACCAAACTAGAACCCATAAAAAAAAAAAAAAAATGATCCGAACCCGACCCTAACCCTGACCCGGGGCAAATCTAAAATTGCCCAAAAAATTTTCAATCGAGTAAGGGTCAACCCGACGGTCAGATCAAAACTAACCCGACCCAATTGACTCAATGACAATATAAAAAGAGAAAAATTTTATTACTAAATATATAAAAGATCTAATAATTAAAATAAAAAAGAAAAAAATTTATTTCAAAAAATATTTAGATTATTTAATTAAATTTAAATTTAACTTTGATATTTCTATTTAAAATATAATGAAATTTTATATTTTAATAAATTTATTAATTTTACTGCACTTTTTTATGTGCCTAAATTACAATTTATTGTTTATTATGATAAATTATTTAGTAATAATAAAAATTATTTATTGTGATAAAATAATTTTATCATAATTTTTAAATTATTTAATACAGTGATAGAGATATTATTATGACAATATTATTTTTCCTTATATGTAATTTGATAGACACTATTGTCATAAAATATTATGATAAAAGTGTGTGTATCATAATTTATCTTATATGCTTTTTTATTATGACAAAAATTTTTGAGTTAAAAATTTATGGGCTCAATAATTAAGAAAATTCAAATAATTTCACAAATTTTTAATTATATTTGAAGTTTTTAATTTAGTCAATTACATTCTAATTTGATGAATTGGGTTTAATTATACCCTAAGTCAAAATCAACATTTAATAAAATGTATATTTAGACTCAACTAACCCTTATATTTTTTTAATTAGTTCAATCAAATTCAAAATTAAGTTTAAATCTTACTAAGATAATATTTTTATTTTTACTCAATTTAAATATTTTTCACAAAAATATCAAAATTTCATTTTTATTTTAGTTGATAAATAAATAATTTTATCCTAATTTTATATTTTAAAATTATAAATTTTATTTTTATATATTTAAATAATAAATTAAGAAATACTTAATTTTTATTTTAAGGATAAATTTTTTGAGAATGTTCAATTCATATCATGAATAGTTTTTTGAAATATTTCTTAAAAATTTTTATTTTAAATAGTTTAAAAGATTTATTATTTAAAATATATAAATTAATTTTTTTAATGAGAGAATAGAAGAAAATTATTTTAAATGAAAGATTGAGAAATTTATAAATTATAAATTCAAATATAAAATTATCAAATAAAAGTGTATGATAAATTTAATTAATTAAAAATAAGATTAAATTGAATAAAGATTAAAGTATCATCATAATTAAGCTCATGTAATTGATTTTTTAAATATTTCTTAAAGTTTTTTAATGATTTAAATAATTTATTATTTAAAATATAAAAATTAATTAAGGAGAGATTGAGAGAATTTTTTTTAAAATATGATATTAAGAGATTTTATGAATTATAAATTTAAAATTTAGAAATTTATAGATTTAAATTTAAAATTAAAATTTTCATATAAAAGTATATAATATATTTATTTAAGCAAAAAATGGATCAAATTGAATATAAAATAAAAGTATCATCTTAATTAAGTTTATGTAAATAATTTTTTAAAATTTTATTTAAATAGTTAAATAATTATTATTTAAAATATAATAATTAATAATTTAACAAGAGATTGAGGGATTTCATGAATTGTAATTTAAAATTTTAAAATTTTAATTTTTTAAATTAAATATAAAATTAAAATTCATCATCTAAAAATACAAAATAAATTTAATTAAGCAAGAATGAGATTAAACTGAAGAAAAAATAAAAATATCATCTTAATTAAACTCATGTGGTTGATTTTTTTAAATATTTCTTAAAGTTTTTATTTGAATAGTTTAAAATTCATTATTTAAAATATAAAATTAATTTTTTAAAGAAGATTGAGAGAAATTTTTTTTAAAAAAAAATTAGACATTGAGAGATTTTATGAATTATATAAATTTAAATTTTAAATTTTAAATTTAAATATAAAATTAAAATTCATCATACAAAAGTATATAATAAATTTAATTAAAGAAAAATAAGTTTAGATTGAATAAAAATAAAAGTAGTATATTAATTAAGTCGTAAACTTAACTTTAGGTTTAATTTAACTAATTAAAAAATATAAGAGTCAATTGAGTCTAATCTAAATGCACTTTATTAAATTATATTTTTGACTTGAAGTGTAATTAAAATCAATTTATCAAATTACAGTATAATTGAATTAATTAAAAGTTTTGGATGCAATTTAAAATTACATAAAGATTTGAATTTTTTAGTAATTAAGCTAAATGTTCACCATAATTTTTTAAAATGATTTAATCTGCAAAAAAAAATTAATCACAATTTTATTTTCTTATAATAAGTGTAAAAAATTTGATTTTTATCACAATAAAATCACATGTTGAGATAAATCTAATTTTATCACATAAATTTTTATCATAATACACAAAAAAAAAATATAATGAATGATTTTCTATCATTTAACATTATATTTTTGTTTGTAAATTAATTTAAATTATAATATATGACTTGAATATAATTTTATGTGGATTTAATTCAATTATTTGCATTATATATAGTCATTTACTTAAAAAAATTAAATTATATTTAATTTATTAAGCATTTAAATAAAAAAATTTTTAATAAAATTTAATTTAGTATAAAATCTATCTTACTAAAAAATAATTTTTTAAGAGAATTATTATTTCTCTTTTAACAAATTATGAGAAAATATTGCATAAATGATAAAAAAAAATTTAAATGGACATTTTAAAATTGAATAACAAATGATCTGACTTGAAATATCGATTTTTAAAAGTGAATCCAAATCTAAATCCAATCAAAATCCTTTTTATATGCACAATCCTATGGGTGATTTGAACTTCCATCCCGTTTGTCACCTCTAATTGCATTGTTATTATCACTATATATATATATAATGTTGTATGATTTATCAAATCTACGAATGGAAATTTATATTTTCCTTTAAAAAAAAAGTCATCTAATGGATCCTTCAAACACAAGGCAATATAATTTGTCTTTTGGCAAGCATTAAATCAAAATATATGCAAGTGCAACTGTGAAAGTGCAAATTAAACATAATCAAGAAGTCTATATAAACCCAGTTTGTTGTACATATATAAAATCATGTCACAACACAATTAACGATCCGATGCCTATACGACACCTTGTTCAGACTCTTGAAAATATGCGTACCATAATCTTTCATGAAAATATGTCTAAAAGCGCTAGCGCTATACTATTCTACAGATCAGCTAAGGATATTTTTCATGCAATTCGGCATCAATGGCGACCGTGTTCTAAGCAAACAAGAGATAAAGAAAGCTTTGGAGTATGCTGGTGTATCATTTCCAGGCTACAGAGCCTACCGTGGAATCAGCCATGCTGATGCCAATAGAGATGGACGGATTGACTTGGAAGAGTTGGATGACCTCGCTGCATACGCTTTTAAACTTGGCTACTCTGTCAAGTAGTTTGCTATATATAATATTTATACGGATTCATAATTAAGTGAGAAAAACTGTATAAAATAATTAAGAAGAGTTTGTTATATATAATAATTAAAACTTGCGTGCTATTCATTGACCACAAGTTTCTTTTTTTTTTTTTTTTGTTAATAGTTTCCTGTTGTAATATTAATTAATTAGTTGAATTTTAGCAAGTCACAGTGAAATAAGAGATAAAGATTATCAGTTATATATTTTTCAAATAAAGATTAAGGAATTCAATTTTTTATCACACACCTAATTGTTGCAGATGCCCGACATTTATTTGTTCAATTCTCATCGAGTTGCATCAAAAACATTTGGTGTTACATACAAGACAAATGAACATGAATTAATTTTTATGAATAAATGAGAGGGAAATCACAATATTTTTGGCATTTTTGCTAGTCATTCCGTTACTTTTCGCTCAAATTCATTCATATAGTCTTTCAAATGCGAGTTTTTACTATTTTTCAAAATTTTTTAATTTAATATCTTTTTGCAGAAAATTCATTTTTAGAAACCATTTTGATTTTATTCCTGTTTCAATATGTATTTTCCAGATTTGGCATTAATAGCAATTTTGCCAAAAATAATTTTTTTTTATTTCTATAATATTTATTCTGTTTTAATTAGGATTAGATTTTTCCTTTGTATATTATATATCTGGCAGTTTATGAGGTAAATTGAATGAATAATAAAATTTTTTAGATAAAACATATTTATTTTCTTTCAAATTTATGATTTTTTAAGTATCAATAAATGTTTGATGTTTATTCGTATGGTATTCGTGTGTAAATCAACAAATTTTTAAAAAATTATTTTTAATTTTTCATAAATTCGAATCCATAAGGTTTCCCTTATATCATATTTGGTTGGCAAAAAAAAAAAAAAAAGTGCAAGAAAATTTTACAGACAAAAGAGTAGACAGAGCCATGCGTTTCTCGTCGATGATCATTTCAATCCAGCCACTCATAATGCGTTTCTGTGCAACCTTGAGCGACACAGCTCGTGTACCTTAGGTTAAAACGAGAGATTCAAAGCTTCTTAGTCATTTTTTTTAAAAAAAAAAACTCACATCTCTATTAGAAACAATCTCTGTCAATAAAGATAAAACACTTTTAATTTTAAAATTTTCCAATTTGAAAAATTTCAAATATCTAAGTGTAAAATATAAAGGAAAAAGGAAAAAAAAAAAGAGAATTTGCATGAAAATCTCTTTAATAAAAATTGCCTTTAATAAAGAGACATGTATTATTATCATTTTAAAAAGAGAAAATTCAAGCATGTATTTCACTCACAAAGAATTTCTTTTTGCTAATATTTCTTTTTGAAGATTACAAGTTGTACCAAACAAATTTTAAAATTTCTTTCTTTTGAAAAAACAAATCGGTTGAAGAAATGTAATTTTCGCAAAATAATTTTTTTTATTTGATTATAGAAAGATATAAAGTCAAAAAATAATTTATATTTTTTAATCTTTAACTCATTTTGCATAGAGAAAATAACTTAATGAGGAGAAAGTAAGAACTTAGTGAGAAGAAAGTACAGTTATTTAGAGTTGATAAATTTTTATAATTATTTTTTTAATATATTTATTTAATAAGATAAAAAAAATTATATTAATAAATTAAAAATAATATAATATTTATAGTATATATTTTTAAAATTAATAAGTGAATTAAATATGATGTTAATGTAAATAGTCCAACTTTTTTAAAAATAAATTTATGAAAAATTGTTTAGATCTTAATTTAATATTCTGAAATTGAATTTCATCCATCAAAGAAATTAAATGAGGCTTTACCAATAGATGATAAACAGTTGACTGATATTTCCAATTGGAAGAGAAAAACAAAAAAACTTATGGCATAGTTAATTAACTGTGATCAACCATATCCACCATAAAAATATCTTATCTTTGTTTAGCCTGTCAAAATCCAACACCACGTGAAAGAATAATAATAATGTGTGAAGGAAAAATTATAAGAATTGGAATCTTACTCAATGGGCCATTATTTCACACCCAAAAAAAAGGAAAAAGGAACTATTTCCTCAATCCATCTCAAAAAAGTAATTGATACCCTCATCCATCCAGAGTAGATCAACGCATCAAATCTGGTAAGTTTGAATTAAATTAGTTTTAAGTTGAGTTTAGATTTAAGTTATTTTAGATTGTGGGTTAATAAGATTAACTAATATGAAGAAAAAACTTTAAATTATTTTTTGAATTTTAAATCAATTAGATCACTTCTAATTTTAATTTTTACAATAAAAAAATTATTTTGATTTTTAATTAAATTTTAAATATTTTTAATAATTAAAATTAGATTAATTCAAATTGATCAATTCAAATTGATCAATTCATATAATATAGATTCAAATTTCCTCTAATATAAGATTAAATTAAAATTTTTTAATAACTTTATATATAATAAAAATTCGCATTCATCTATCTATAATTCACGCAGGCTATTAGGATGTGGTATATAATTATCTCATGCTTGCAAACAGTTGGCCAAGTCTACGTCTACACTTAGTGATTTAATAATGG
>CATIWR010179935.1:0-30764 GCA_949677035.1 Omphalea diandra | reverse complement strand
TATATATATATATATATATATATATATATATATATATATATATATATATATATATATATATATATATTATTAACAACATTAAATAATTATATTAATTGGTATTTTCTTAGAGTGGAATTACCAATTATCTCGGTATTAAATCAAGATTTAATAAATATTTCCCATATATTAACCATATAAATTTGCCATCTTTAATGAATTGTAACATCATAAGCTTATTTCACAGTTCATGGGGAAATAAGATTGCCGCCATATATACAACTTACTTCATGCAGCTATGAACCAGAAAAAAAAAATTATGTCATATGTGTTGAATAAAATAATATTAATATGCTTAAAAGGGAAAATATATATGTTCCATGGTAGAACTAACTCATAAAAACTGAATGCAATAACTTTGAAAAGGTGTAAGAAACTGGATGCTGTCCACTTGCAATAACTTAGAACTAACTCATAATCTAATGTTTTTAATATAAATTTAACTGTTGTTATATTTTATATAGATAATATAATATTTATAATATAAATATTATATAATAATATGATATATAAATATTACAAATTATATAAAATAATACTAATAATATTAAAAAATATTCTACAAATATTATAATTATAATGTAATATAAATATTATGTAAAATAATATTTAATAATAATAATAATATTATTGTTATCTTATATTATATTGATATAATAATACTAATAATAATAATAATAATAATAATAATAATAATAATAATAATATATTATATTTATGGAAATATTTTATATAAATATTATATAAAGTAACATTATATTTATATAAATATTATATAAGATTTAAAATAATATTATATTTATATAAAGTATAAAGGATATTATTATTATATAAATTAATATATTATTTTTATAGATTAATAAATTATATAAATTATAATTACAAAGTAATATTATTTTATAAACATTTATATAAATATTATTAAATAATATTATATGAAATAGTATCATTATAAGTATTATTAATTATTATGTAAATATAAATACAACTATAAATATAATTTAATTTCTTATATTTATACTATTATATAAATACAATATAAAATTACTTGGAGATAAAAAGTCAACAATTACTCATCTTGTTTTAATTCAAATCCAAGCAATGATCTTAACAATGTGAAATATATATTTGTAATAAACCCATAAATAGTTTGGTTAGAATTTTCAAATATCCAATTTCTTATATGCTTAGATGTTTGATATTTTTTCAAGTTGAAGAGTCGAAGCTTATACTTTATAATATATTAATAAAAGTAAGAAGAAATTCCTTGCCAATTACTTTTATTACTATTATTATTATGTTTGGTCAGAATTTTCAAATATCCAATTTCTTATATGTTTAGATGTTTGATATTTTTTCAAGTTGAAGAGTCGAAGCTTATGCTCTATAATATATTAATAAAAGTAAGAAGAAATTCCTTGCCAATTGCTTTTATTACTATTATTATTATTATTATATGATCAAAACTTTTAGTCACCTAAACCACACAATATTAATTTAGGAGAAATATCTTAAGAATAAGAATATATGTGCTGTTTAAAAAGTTTTCATTTTGGCAGCTAATATTGTAATATTATAATTTAGATATCAATATTTAGTAGCTAAGCAGTCAATTTATACTTAATGACAAATTATGTAACCAAGCCTTCACCATTGTATTTGGATTCTTGCGGGAGCTGAATAATGAAAGCGAGAGAATACTTAGTCTATGACATGACAGAAAGGGATTAAATATTTAATATTAGAATATGATACTACAACCAACATTTAAGAACACATACTTTAATTGGAAAAAAGAAAAAAATAAATTAATGGGATTAAATATTTAATATTAGAATATGATACTACAGCCAACATTTAAGAACACATACTTTAATTGGAAAAAAGGAAAAAATAAATTAATGTCAGACGATGTAGTAGGTGTTTTATGAAAAGGTACAAATTCCAACGACTCCAACTAAATATATTATTATAATTAAAATATTAGCTTATATATAAAATAAATCTTACTTTAAATATCATTATTTATTATTAATATTAAACTTATATAGTTTTTGCATGTTATATAATTATGGTGAAATCAATATTTGTGTAATATGATAGTATTTATGTAGTAGAAGGTGTAAAAATATATTACTTTTTTAAATTACTATTTGCCTGATTGGTCAATACTATATGTTACTTTTTTGTTACTTCCCATTTCGTATGTTAATTTTATTTGACTAAAAATTAATTGCATTTATATTATTTGCTATCTCATTTCGTAATAATTTAATTTTTACGTAATTATTGAATTTACTTACTTATATAAGTTTATTAAATTAACTTTATACATTTATATTAATTAGAAAAAATTATTGTTCGCATACTTACATTATATCTACATGTTTATTTATATTGCTCCATCATTTAGCCACATCTTTTGGTTAATATATAATATAATATATAAACTTATGTTATGAATACATGCTTTTGTATAGTACATGACTACGGAAATGAAGGCTTTCCTTACAATATACTATACAAATAATACATGAATATGCAAACTAATCGTTACTACCATATATTATTAATCATTTCTACCATATAGTATCTTCAATGTTATTATAATGAAATAATGTTTACAAATTGCTGCTATTTCTCATCTAAATTATCTAATATGTTATTAAGGCCTTTCTTATAGTATATTATATAAATAAACAATATATGCATATGCAAACTAATCGGCAAAGCCATTAATTATTAATTATTACTACCATATATTATCTTCAATGCCATTATATAACAAATTAATTTTTACAAATTGATGTTATTTCATATTCGAATTTTCTAATATGTTATTAGTATTATGTCTTCTTTTGCTCATGCATATAATCTGACTGCAAATATTGAACATTATTTATTAACTATTTCTTCAATTCATCTGTTCTGTTGCAGGTTTAAGCAAGTTTAAACTCATCTTTCAAAGTAGGGTTCTTTACTTTTAAAATTTGTTCATTATTTATCGTATATTTAGAAATATGAACTCAGGTATAAGTTTTGGTATATCACTTCATATTATTCTTAGCGATCCCATCCAGTTGATAAAATAAAACTACTTCTCCCCTAAAGATGTCAACATTAGGGTAGCCAGTGTTAATCATCACAACATTCTTAATAATGATCTTGCTACATCACAATTAGAAATGGAACACGATCTAGTTGATGCAGTTATTACTGAAGTATCTTACGTTGCAGGTAATTATTGTTAGCTTTATTATATTGATAAGTAGCATTTAGGCTCTGCAATTTGCAACTACTTGCTGTTAATGTAGCAGATGATAGTAGTTTGTTGATCACAATTGAAAGACCCAAAAAAAAAAAAAGGTCCTTCTAACATTTTCGACTGTAGTTCATCTGTACGACTAGGACCTGCCCCAAGAGAAAGAAGTAAAAAATTAATACCATTTCATAAAAATTGTATACTTTTTACCACGTTTAGTTTAATTTGAATTCTAACTTATTGACTATTTCATTAGGAGATTACCTTAAAAAATAAGATTTCAATGAAGTTTAAAAATATATAAAATGTGTTGTAGCAAATGGAAGAATAAAACTACCTCTTTTAGCACAAACTTCTTTATTTCTTGACAGCTTATTACAATATAATGGCGGACCTATTACAGCAAAATTTAGAGAAAATACACATATTTATAATTCTATGTTTGCATTATCCTCTATTGATGGACCAATTGATTATGAAATAAATAATTAGCCCGAACCTTATGTTTTCAAAATTTATGGTCACATCATCTTCTTATTGATTCATTATTGCCTAGTGACGGAGCAAAACCTAAATTCGCACAATTATATATGTATATGATACAAAAAATGAAGTACAAAATAGAATTTATTCATTCCGTAATTATGAGTTATATGCATTTATTATTGAAATGATTGTGTCTGATCTTATCAAAATGTTTGATGAATGTAACTAAATTGTGAAGTCATTTAAGATGGTACGTGATTGATTTAAAGAAACTGATTTCTTACCTATTAAGCTAAAGTTAATGGGAAAAAGAGTAAATAATAGTTTGCAATATAATTTACTTAGAAATAACTGATTCAATAGTGGGTTGATGGAAATCAACAAGTTAACAACTATATACCCCAATAGCTATAGAGCTATGATATATATAGAATGTAATTGTCACCTTCCAATAAGAAATAGTCCAAGGATCATTTCAAGTAGAAGTTAGAATAAACTATTCTAATCAAAGATTAGAATAGCACATAGGTCGCTTTCCAACACCACAAACACTGATAAATTTGATAAGCTAAGAAAGAAACAAGGATTTTTATTTTGAATGCCGCAAACTTAAAGAATAAACTTGATAAGTTCTAGGTTCACAAAAGAAACTTGGTTCTCTGTGTATTGTTAATAGATCCTTAACTTACTGGTTCATATCAATTAGCCTTTGTAATGGAACTCGACTAATGATAACTAATTCAACAGTTAAAGTTATTGAAGCTATAGTAATAACCAAATCTCATTGTGGAAATAAAGTGTATATACCTCAAATCATTCTTTCTTATAGTGAAAATAAATTGCCTTTTTTATTAAAAAGAAGACAATTTTTTATGAGACTATATTATTGTATGACAATAAATAAAAGTCAAGGCCAGACATTCAAACAATTTGGTCTATATCTGCTTGATCATGTTTTCTGTCACAATCAATGGTATATTGTTGTGTCTCGGGTGATTTCAAGAAGTAGCTTACAGATTTTGATAAATAAAAAACCGACAGATACTGATGACATATATGTAGATACTACAAAAAAATGTTGTATACACTAAGATTTTTCGTGATTTTTTAACTTCTGTTATTACTAATGTAAGTTGCTAATTGTACAATACATTTTTCCTTAAAAAAATTTGTATCATTATTTTTATATGCTAGATTAAGCGTAATGGTGTACAAATTGATTTCTGATGTTAACAAGGAAAGCAAAAATATGAGAATTAAAGTTCAAGTCACAAGGATATGGGAGTTTCTAAATATTTCAAATCCCAGCGAATTATTTAATGTCAAATTCCTTATGATAAATGAGAAGGTAAAATATTTATGTATAATTTATTTTAAAATTTTATTCATATTTTTTTCGAATAACTGCTTTATTGCATTCACATACTATTGATTTTATTCCAGGCTAACACAATGAAAGGGATGATTATTAAACAATTTGCCTTCAAGCACTGTTAGTGACTTTAACTAATATTTCAAATGATCCTTAATAGTTATTAACATAATAATATGGCAGGCTGGATTGAACCCTTTTAAAAAATCATTAAACTCCAACCTGACATTCGTCAAGCATGCAGTGTTGAAGATGAAAAAAAATATGAATACAAAATCGATTTCAAAATTGTTATCTCTTGATATTCATGTAGATAAGGTGTCATTATCATTTTTTTCTTCAGGATATAAAGTTCACATGCAAAACATAATTAAAGATGCTGACATTTTGACTGGGTGGTGGTATAGAGCATGCCCCCAATGCAAGTGCAGTGTCCAAAATTATAGCGAACAAGTTTGGTGTGATAATTGTGGAATTTTAAAAGATCCTCCAACTTACTGGTATTTTATATTAATTAACAACATTTGCCTCATGATTATTATTAACCATAAAGACATTAACTATTAGAACTCATTAATAGGTACAAGTTAATGCAATTGTTGAAGACGATACTGATTCTGCAAATTTCCTTACTTTATGCCGCACAATAACTAATTCGATTAGCCTACTAGCAAGTCTTTTGGCTCGAGGCCATAAGGATAAGTTCTTGGTACCCCCTATTATGGGTAGAATCTTTGGGCTATGCAGATTGTTTCAAGTAGTTCTTAACACTAAAACAAGTGATCCATATAATTTATCCTTTAAAGTTACTTATATTTTTAAAAATGGTGATTCATCAATTCTAAATCCCCATGGTCATGTCCCAGCGACTCCACATGACTCAATGGTTCTTAGAATACTGTTTACGACAAGAAGTCAAAAAAGCATCAAAAGGTTGTTAAGATTCTCAAACTCTAAACAGATTCAGTTTATGGATAATGCAGAATAATCATCCACATCCGAAAAGCTCTCTAAATTGAGATAGAGTCTCTAGACTCCACAACGAGGCACACTCAATATCTCAACAGACGTTGAACACATTCAATGGGCATTGGAAGTTCACCAACAGGTGTTAGACAAATGCTATAGCTTGAGCTTTAAGTTCTGGACCCCTCAACGAGTGACATTCATATCTCAACAAGCGTTGAAGGTGCTGCCAATGGGCATTGCAAACCATCTAACAGTAGTTGAAGGACTTGTGTAGAACTTGAAAAATAGAGCATCAAGTTCATACTTTATAGGAATTAACAACAGGCATTGACTCTCTTCCAACAGGCTATGAAGTTTAAAAGTAACGACTATTATTTTTATCCAACAATCATTAAAGAAAAGGTGATATATGTCTTTGTCAAAGTTAAAGGAGAAGCCTTAAGTCAAGTTCTCTCTAACAGTTAGTCGCATCGGACATTTCGCTAGAGCCAACAGCCGTTAAGAGTGCATTTTGCTTGACAACCACCCATTTGTGTGAAATCAATGATGGTTGATGCTTTAGCAACGGGCGTAGGGATGTCTCAATGAATGTTTCTTATTTTAGGATGCAATGTGAAGTGAAAGTTCTCTCTCTAATGGCTAGTTATTTTTTCATGATATAAAAGACCCGCTCTCAGCAAAAATACATAGAGAACTGTTCCAATAAGTGAATATTCTATTGTGAAAGCTTTTCTCAATAAAAAAGGTGAACAAATAGTGATCTAGTAACCAAAAGAAGTTGTTTATTTAAATCTTGTAAGAGTTATCTTCAAAATAGAATTTGAAGATAACACACATTACTTACAAAATTACTTGGTGCCTGACGAACTGCCATCGAAAACAACACACATTAGGTAAGCATATGAATTTGATAATCTATTTTTGCTGGTGCAGAACATTTAATACTTATTACATTAACGTAATACATTTATCAATTTCAGGTCAAATATGCCAACTTCTTCAAATAAGGATGACTGACAGATTGTTTCACCAAGCATAGTAAGAAACCATTTTTCCTTAAATATATTTAGTTATACTAGACAACAAAAGAAGATCACCTAATTTCACATAAGGTCACACAGGTTGCTGCTTCATCTTCAGGATCAAAGTGTTAGAAGAATAATTTAATTGCAAATGACTTTATCTATTGTTTTCTATTTGTAATGCAGTTCGACATTTGAATAAAAATTTATCCAACATGCTTTATTATTGCATAATACAATGTTATATTGAAATTTGACAAGCATATTTCTTATAATTAAGTTTCTTCAATTGTGTTTTTCATTATGTTAAATATTTCAAAGTTAAAGCAGATAACTCGCAGCATCATATGGTTTGCTTTGCTTGTATAGAAATATAAGAATTGAAGCATTGGATAAAAATATTAAATCATCACTTAGATGTTTAAAATATACTATATTATAGAACTTGAGAAATAGAAAGTAAAATTAAATATCTAGCTAAATGAAGAAAACATTATACTAGCTAGTGAAGATGTGTCATAAAAACATTCACATAAACACTGTGAATAAGAGTGGAGCCATCTTTTGCTAGAGCTGCTTATAGACTAAATCCAAACTTAGATACTTACTATGAATCTTGATGGTTGTGAAATTGCACACCTTGACATCAATAGATAACATGACTGTTAGAATAATTAATTGGGCTTTGAGTAAATTGAACTAAAATTTTTTGGACGTGAAATTATCTTTCACACAGAGGACAAAAAATTCATACTAGGGGGGAGAAATCATAAGAATAATTTAGATAAAGACTAAGTAAAGAATAAAGAGATTATACTTTGCTCTCTCCTTTTCCCTTTTATTCCTTCTCTAACTAGATTTTAGAAGGTATTTCTAAAAATTTTAGTAAGGAATGCCCACCTTTTCAATTTATTTTATGTGTTTTTTGAATAAAGTTTAGATATACTTGTTTATTGAGTTTATTCTAGTTTATCTCCTTAGATCCTGAGATAATATTCAAGGTTGTTAAACTCACTTTTTCAACCTAAAATCGATGGAGAACTCATAAACTTGTATCGTAAAATCATACGATTTTACAGTTTATTCTAGTTTAGATCTACTTATTTGTTGAGTTTATTCTAGTTTATCCCCTTAGATCCTGAGATAATATTTAAGGTTGTCAAACTCACTTTTTCAATCTAAAATCGGTAGAGAACTCATAAACTTGTATCGTTAAATCGTAAGATTTGATAACATAATGCAATACTCTTTAAAATCTAATTAAACATATATAAAATATATAAATAAATTCTTATGCAAATTAAATCCTATATATATAAAAATATAAATAAGATATTTTACAAATTTAATACACATAAAACTACATTAAACATATCATAGGAGAACCTATTCTTAAAAGAACTTCATATCTCATATTAGAACATTAGAATGCATAAAAGTAATTAATTCAAGTCCATCACGTATTTAAGTTTACAATACAAAATATATAAATAAATATTACACAAAATGTGTTAAATAGTGTCTATTAATCGAAGACAGTTTAGACTAAATTCTAGCAAAAGGTCTGAAAAACATAAAAATAATTTCATTGAATTTGGAGAGTTCAAATGTGAATTTAATTTGATTTTACATAAGAATCAATTTTATACAAATGTTGACTCAGTTGAGAGATTTAGACTCATAAAATTGTACGAGTCAACACATGATTTTAACAACCATGATAATATCTAAATTTACTAATTTTTTAAGTCTATTTGGATTTATGTTTTAGATCTAGAGGTTTTGTTTATATATTTTATTATTATATTTTCATGGTAAAAGTTTTGGTATTAAATATTTGGATATGATATTTTATTGATTGGTACAAGAAACTATGCATACATTTATTAAAATAGATTTGCAATTTATGAGAATTAGATCGAACTTATAGAAAGATCAAAAAGTTAAATAGTGATAGAAAATTATCATTAAGTGGAATATGTCTCTTGTCGATTGACCTAGTCAAATACTATATCAACACTATCTAATTCTACAAATCATATTTTACTTTCTATTTTTGCAAATCATATTATCTTTCATTTGAATTTGAAATTGTATATATGGTTCATATTAAAAATTTGCTACAAATTTGGATTGAAAGATTAATCCATGGATTTGTCTCAAATCCATGGTTTGACCAGTTAAAATAAAGTCAAATACATGAATTTTAAAAAAAATCGTCATCTTTCAAATCCTTTGTTTTTGAAGGATTTACATTCAAATCCACCATTTTCTATAAATGAGGGATTATTTTTTTTTTCAATATTATCCCTTATAAATCGAGAAAATGCTTTTTTTATAATAACTTATAAAAAATTAATGAGAAGGATAAAATTGAAAATTACTTATTAAATTCATGGATTGTAGTTATTGAACCAAATATGAGTGCAAGAAAAATTAGATCATAAATCCATTGATTTGTATTCAAATCCAAATAATGGAATTCTCACAATTCATAGATTTAACAAAATTCATGGATTTCAGAATTCCTCAATCCAAATGAGGCCGTAGTCATGTAAAAATTTATACATTCATTTTATACTATTTATCTAATTAATAAAATATATAATATTTTACTTTAAAAAGTAAAAAAGATTATTCTCAAATATAACTAGGAATAATTCATATCTGAAAAATAATCTCTATTCAAAGTTAAAATAACAAATATAGTAAATAAAAGGAAAAAAAAAAGCCGATTTTTGGCCATAAAAATGACCAGAAAAGGCATTCATGAAATTTTAAATGACTGATGAAGGCTATAGAGAGTTTTTTTCTAAAAGATATTTCTTAACTGTACTAAATTTCATATTTGTATTTTATTATATAAATAAAAAATTTAGATTTTTCTAATAAAGAACATAATTTAAAATGTTTTTGGAAATAGCTGCTTGAAAAATGCTTTCCAAAACACCCTTGAAATCTTTTTGTTTTATACATGGATTGAATTTTTATTTTTCCAATTAAGACTCCTATTCTCGACATGATCAATTTGGTCACTTTTCCAATTTTTTTTACTTGTTAAAGTTAGACTCAAAAGTCTAAAAAGAATTGGAATAAATTTTTTTTTTTCCTTCAGTGGATTTAACGCTACACCCATGATAATATATATATGGACTACCTTTGTAGATAGGAGTGAGGATTCAGTTGATTTGGTTCAAATCGAACTGAGTTTTTAAAAATTGAATAGACTAAATTTAGTAGAAACTAAAATTGAATCGATCAAAAATTTTTAAAAAAAACGAAGTAAATTGAAACCGAATAAAATCGGTTTGGTTTAGTTTGGTTTGATTCGGTTTTCGGTTTTGGGCTCCCAATAGACTTTAATTATAATAAATTAGTTTGATTTTTTTTAATCTTATATAGACTTTTAATGTTAGTCTTTGAATAACTTATTTTTACTTTTTTGAACTTAAATTAAAAGACAACTAAAAAAATCCACAAATTAATATCTATCACTTTCCTAAAAATTAAATAGAAAATCGCAGTTTACGAACACAGAGCATTGTTCATACAAACAACAACAAATTAAAATGAACGAAATTAACAGATCATCATGCATAAGTATTTTTTATTTCCAAAGAAAAATAAGCAATTGACCACTAAGAGTAAAGATTGAAAACTGACATAATTTTGTTTCTAAAACTATTCAAAGATAGTATACTGAGGCAAAGATTGAATTGGTAGACAAGAAAATGCAAACAATTTAACACCAACAGTAAACTTAAATTTTCAAAAACACTAACAATAAACTTAATCTTCTTTCCTTCGTTGAACTAGACAAGATCAAGACAATGTAATTAAATTAATTTTTTTCAAAAACACAAGTGCATTGAGACAAGACAAGATCTCAAACCTAAAATACCCTCTTTGAAAATTTCGAATATACCATAAAAATTAAAACTAAACGAAAGTGATCATGAGCATACAAAATAATTCACTGTATGTAACTCTTCAACTTTATAGAAGCATTATCTTCAACTATATTCATGTTAAAATCTTTGATTGCATATATAGCTAGTCCATCATTCAAAAAATTAGTGTTGAACTAAGATTAAATAAGAACAATTCCATTAGATAAAAAATACGAAGTTGAAGCTTCAAATTGCAAATGGGAATGCAAATCAAAGACGAAGGCAAAGACTTAACGCGCTTGAGACTGCAGATCGAAGGTTAAGGAGCTTGAGATTGCTGAGATAATGAAATTGAAGAAGAAAGAATGAAAATCAGAAGAAATATAAATGGAAAATCAAGTGTTTAGATGAGATGAGATAAAACTTAGAGGTGAATGGTTAAGAGTAAATGGATGGAGATCAATAGAATGAGAGGACTCATAGAAGGAAAAAAAGAAAGAAAGGGGGGACTGTTTATGGCATAGAATGAGAAGAAATTAGGTTAGACCATAACATGTAATATATATATATATATATATATATATCTGTGTGTGTGTGTGTGTACACACACACACACACACAAGCACACACACGCGCACGCACTCACATATATACATATAGACACATTCCTCATCAAAATGATGTAGTATTATTAATCAGTTTATTCGGTTTTCTCAATTTTAAATCAAACCAAAAATTGAAAACCGAATTTCTCTATTTTCTAAACCAAACCGAATTTATTTTAAAACTGAAACAAATACACCGAATTCAATCGGTTTGGTTCAGTTTTTTGGTTTCAGTTCAGTTTGGCTCACCCTGGCATGTAGATACTAATGTTTTTAAAATTAGACTGATTAATAAATTGATGAGTTTAATTTTTGATTTAGCGATCTTTGACCAGTCCAATTCAATTAATTTAATAATAAATAAAATTAAAAAATTTTATTAAAATAATTATAAAAATATTAAAAATATAAATATATTTATAATAATTAAAAAATAAAATAAATAATATTGAAAACTATTTTGAACTAAACTAAATCAATCACTAATTTGATTTTCAATTTTATCAGTCCGACTGTTCGATCCGACAAATATTAATAGATACACCTCCACTTTCTCTAAAGTACCAAATAAACTCCTAAACTTGTCTTAAAGTGACAATAAATGATAAAGTATATTTTTTCGTCAAATTTACCCCCTAAACTTGTCCTAAAGTGATAGTAAAGGTAAAATGGATTTTTTTCATCAAATTTACCCCTAAACTTGTATTATTTCGTCAAAATTATTTATGGTCTTATGTTATTTTGACATAAAAGTCATTTATTGTCAAAATTACTTCATCTTGTATTATTTCTTCATAAAAGTCCAAAATACTAGCTTAAAAGAGTGTGTGTGTGTGTTATAAACACAATTTAAATGATGTGTACAAGTAATGCTAAAAATTTTTATTATATAATTTAATAAATTATATTTTTCAAAATAATTTAAAAATAATAAAAAATAAGATATTTCCCTTGCGAAAATTCTCATGGGATGATAAATCTCTGCAGAAGCTAAGACAAGAGAAAAATTCTCCACATTAGAAGGGTAAGATAAAAGATGAAGGATAATTATTGCTCCGTCCACTTGTCATGCCAAAGTTAATGTCCTTTTTAATCAATATTTTAGACTTCTATGATGAAATAAGATAAGATCAGAGATAATTTTGACGAAAAATGATTTTTGTAACGAAATAATGTATGATCAAGGGTAAATTTATCGAAATAAATCAAATTCAAGAGTAAATTTGACGAAAAAATTCATTTTATCTTTTATTATCTAGTTAAAACAAGTTTAAGGATTTGTTTGTTACTTAAGCTTTAAAAGATCATACACAGGAAACCATAGAATGATTATAGAAACAATACTTCAATCCCTCAAAACATATATGCTGCAACCTTGCATCAACTTCCAGAGATTGGCATTGGCAAGTAAGGTGGAAACAATTGTTCGAATTGTACATTAGAATATGTATAGAAATCTCGATAGCCAGAATAATCACCTTAAAAATGCCAGATGTTACAATTTTTACAAGAAGCACATATGATAATGCAGCCTAGTGAAACATTCTCAGGGGTAACTAATTAAGGACCCAGAAATAGTGCCTTCAAGAGGTGAAGGTATCAATAATAGTTGTGTGAAGAGGGTCGCTCAAGTGAGTAGCCCAGTTGTTGAGCGGACCCTTTCCAGTAACAGCAGCTTGAACTGCAAATCCGAAGAATGCAACCATGGCAAGGCGAGCGTGCTTGATCTCAGCCAATTGAAGAGTCGCTTTCTTCTCTGGGTCGGCGGCTAGCCCCAGTGGATCGAAGAACTTTCCTCCGGGGTACAACCTCTTCTCTGGGTCCAACTCTGCGTTCCTCTGGAACTCAATGTATCCAATCACCAAAACCTCAATCCAGATCAATGTAGTCATGGAGAATGGCAATGGCTGCCCAAGGTACGATGACCCTTCAACTAGCTCCACCTGAAATCACCACAACCTTCGTTAGCTACTACACATACATACATATATCTATGTGTGAATGAGCTACCCTTCTACTCTCCTCATTTTCATAATCCCGTAAGTCAATCTAGAATGCTTTCAGCTTGTATAAAAATATAGTGAATGCTTTCAGCTTGTATAAAAATATAGTGTTAGAGAAGTGGTAGCGTAGCGTGCCTTTCCTGCGTCTTGCCAGG
The DNA here is from genome assembly GCA_949677035.1 of Omphalea diandra. Lineage (NCBI taxonomy): Eukaryota > Viridiplantae > Streptophyta > Magnoliopsida > Malpighiales > Euphorbiaceae > Omphalea > Omphalea diandra. The sequence goes on along the minus strand of CATIWR010179935.1, from coordinate 16,961 downwards.
TAACTCCGGTCAGCCACTCAACAGTGAGAGCACCAAGAGTGGCCAACATGGCCCACCTTCCATGAATAAGCTCGCATTCACGGAACCTTTGCAGACCAAACACCTCACTGTAAGGTTGGAACGGCGTCGACTTCACGTCAACTACCTCTGTGCGGGTCCCTATAATATCACCGGCCATGTTCTTAGCCAAATTCTGATCCAACGAATCCAACTCGAACTGCAAATACTCAGCGGGTTTCCCCAATCCGAACGGGTCAAACCCATAATCACCCACCAACGAGCCGTCCAGCCACTCCGGTGCCTTGGCTCCTGGGTACCACAGCGGCCTGTCTGAGCTGGGCTTTACAGACTTCTTGGGGGACTTCTTGGCTCCGAACCCGAACCGAGCTTGGATCCGACCCGAGTTGGTGTAGATGTCGGGAAGCCTGGTTCCCATGAAGGAGGATGCAGCGGCGGCAGCTGTGGAGGCAGCCATGATTATGGGTGCAGTCTAACGCGAGCCGGGTGTGTTAATGGGATTGGAGACTGGAGATGGTGATTTGCTAATTTGTGTTGTGTTGTGTTATACTCGACGAAAGCTTTAATTAACCTGTGGTCCTTTATCCATGGTGGTAGGATGATGGCCGTTGGATGAAGTTGCATATCCATCTGACGAGTAAGGAAGCGTCCGACTTATATCGCCTTATCTGGATGTGGGTCCGGCGAGTGAGTGATTTTTTCTAGTGGTTGATGTTGCAAGGAGAAAATCTACTAGATTGTCCATCTGGATTTTCATAGAATAACCCCTTATTTCATGAGTTTTTGTTCTTCTGTTGTCCAATGATAACACTTGGCAACAGAAAATGTGTAAATAGAATAACCTCGACCGCCAGAGTGTGATTGAGGTTTTCATCTATAGATTGAACCGCACGGTTTTTTTATTTTTTCTTGAGAAATACTGATTGACCTGACTATTCAACAATGCTTCAATCAACATGCTATGAAGACAAACTAAATAAGAATACTTATTTGTGGTAGTGGAAAAATGGATCTCGAACGGGCTTGAATTACTATTATGATCAAGTATCAACACTTGAATATAGTCTAAATCACTCTTGATTTGTAAAGATATTTCTATTATCGAGAGAGCATTTTTTTTAGGTTAAAAGTTATTCTTCACTGAATTAAAATTGTTCATAGGCAGTGAATTTCAAGCTCAATAGGATAGGCTTTTCATTATGAGCATACCAGCCTATTTAAGTCTAACATCTCTCACATATAAAAGGAAATGTATAATTTTTTATGAATTCAAGAGAATATGGTCTATTTCTCTTGAAAAATTCATGTTTAGAAAATAGATTATTCAATTACTATATTATTCATAGTATAATTGTTAGCTGTATATAGCAATTCAAAAAGTTCAAGTATCTAGGACCCTAAATTCATTATGGCACATTTTAAGTAACCCAAAATCTCTTTTATAATTATATTTGCGTTCATAATTATGTCACATAAATATGAAATTACCCTTATAAAAATGGGCTAGGCCTAATCACATGTAAGGCCGGATTTAACCTAATGGACTTGAGTAACACAACCGATTATAAGTACAACTCGTTATAAGATGGGCTCTCAGCTTACAGGCCAGCATGAGCTTCGCCCATATGCGATGTTCAACCTATGACTCATCCTAATCAAGAAATGATAACACTCATTTGAAAGTTAACTCTTATTAAGAAGGAAACTCCTTATTAGGAAGGAAACTGAGTCCACATCCAACATGGATACAAAACACTTCAACTACTATATAAATTATCACAACCAGATATTTCATTCATTCTCCTCTTACATGCACATATTTATCTCTTGGAGTAGAGTTTGATAACTTTAGTCCACTCCTACATAAGATCAAATTCTCCTCTCACATTCTTCTTTCTTAAAGGGATTGAGCTAGTCCTCCTCAATCAAAGAAGACTTAGTTGAATCTATTATTTTAGTAAGCCTCATGACATCATTGGTGCGGTGAGTGTGGATTGAATCTAAAAGACCATTCAAAATTTTTAGCCATGGACTCTTTTAATGACAAAAACCCTGCCAAGCCCTTAACTAGTTTGATATCCTAGAACACACACCCACAACAAACCCTCCAACCATCACAACTCTAGCAAATCAAAAAAATCAAGCCTCCACTAGTAGAGTTAGCGCACAGATTCAAGACCCTCAAGTTGCTACCTAACTGTCGACTACTTACACTTATAAGAAATTTGTGTGGTTTTAATAATTTAAAAAAAGTCATTGAAAGAATAAAATTGTTGCAATAACAGTTAAAGATAACAATGGCAGTGAATATAAATGTAACAGTCTAAATATTACTGTTTAATAACAGTAAGAAAGAGTTAAAAGATTCAATATGTGATGGATTGTTAATATATTTAAATTATCAATTTCATGTTTAGAAAAGGGTATTTTGATATGTTTCAAAAAAAAATTTAAAAAAAAAGAAAAGTTATAGTGCTAACAAATGATGAGAAGAAAGATATTGAAATATTGATGTAGTAAAGATTGGAATGCATGATGATAACATGAAGACTTTTAAGGTATGTTTTGTTTATTAAAAAAAAATAAAAATTCTTTGGACATATTCATCAAGCTAGTAAACACTACATTGAAGTTGAAATTATAGAAGTTGCTCTTCTGATAATGAAAAGTGAAACATTTAGATTAAGGAATATCTATGGTTTGATTTGTAGTATTTTAGTTGGAGGTAAATATGTTGTAACGATTAGTAAAATCTATAATTAATAATGTAATAAGATAGCTAGTAAAATTTTAGTTTTGTAGATTATGAAGATTTATCCCATATAACTTGGAGGTAGAGAATTGTTATAAGATATATGAAATGTAGAAAAGTTGCCTTTTTTTTTTAAAACAATTTTAACTTCCATTAATTAAACATAAAAAATGACAAGGCCTACAAATGACCAGGGGGATACAAAGTCCAAAAAGGAGAAAGAAAACCTTTAAAAATAACCTTGGCGACCCAATTAGCTTCTTGGTTGCTAGAACATTTAAGAAAAGTTAATGGAAACAAAATTATTAATATAACCTTCTATTTCCTAAAAAAAACCTCTAAATTACCTGGGCTGTCCAATCTAGATCGTGCTAAATGAAAAAGACATATATTATCTATTTCAAAAATGATGTTATTTGCCTTCACAGAGATTGCAAGTCTTGAGGCTAGTAACAAAGCTTGGGCTTTACCTTCGATGGCTGAGGAGGCTATAACTTCTTGAGCGCTTCCATCAATTAAAGGACCATATGAATTGTAGTAAAAATAATAGCTGCGTACCTTTTGGTATTGGGATCAAAAGCTTCATCAACATTAAATTTAAGATAATTAGCTGATGGGGTAGACCAAGTTGTAGGTAATCATTTACATGAGGCTACAAATGTGGAAGAGAGTTAGAAAAGAAATGCATCATTTTCGCACTCAACTTTAAGGCATTAAGGAGAGTTCGGGTTGGGTCAGCTCTCTGTCCCTCAAAATGAAAAGCATTTCTGCTCTTCCATAAATAAATGCTAAAATGGATAGAGTAGAAGACCTGTTTGTAGTCTGAAGTGAATCAACCAAGAAGTTCCACTAATCTTTGAATTGCATAAAAGGTTGAAATGTAGTAAACAAGCCAAATTCAGAAGCAAACCATGTCAATCTAGCATGATCACGGGCTGATAAAGGATGTTCCATAGTCTCCTGTTCTTTTAGACAGATCTGACATTGGGCACATGACCCTAAATGCCTTTTAAAAAGATTACTAAGTGAGAGCAAATCATATTATTAAAGCCTGCCAAAAGAAAACTTTTACTTTTGGGGGAATTTAAAGTGGCTAAATTAACTTCCAATAATTAATATAAGAGGTGGAAGAGGACGATAAACACTCTTCCCTTTCATTACATAGCAAATGATTGACACTTTTTACTAAAATTTTACCTTTTTTGTCTGGATACTCGAGTGATATGTCCTTTGCCACAGACGGGCGAATAAAAATACGTTGAATAGCTTTTCTTTCCATAATTGAAAAGAAAGACGTTAAAAGTTGCTTGTTCCAACGCTCATTAAGAATTAGATCAGAGATTTAAATGGATATATTAAATTTGGTCTAGGGCAGCTGATGCAAAACTGTGAAACAACCCATAACATAAGTAGGAAGTGCATTAAGCACACAAACTTTATGAGAGTCTCCCGTCCAGCCTGCAATAATAATCCGTGCATCCATCCTTGTGCTTTGGCTTGCATTCTATCCATAAAAAAACCTTAAAGTTTGGGTCATTGATTTGCCCCAAATTGAAGGAAGTCCCAAATATAAATCTATAGCTTTCATTTCCTTCATGCCCATCTTTTGTAAGGGAAAACTTTTTTCCTCTTGTGGAGTGTATTTACTAAATAACACTGAAGATTTTGCTTTATTAATCTATTATCGAGATGCATTAGCATAAATCTGTAAATTAGATAATAGATTTGTAGCTTGCTCTGAGTTTGCCCTGCCAGAAATTAGTGTATCATCTGCAAATAGCATATGGCTCAGCATTGGATGGTGAGGATTCAATTTCAAACCATGAATGGTGACTGTAGAGGTTGCTGAATCCTTGAAATAAGATAAAGCATTGGACATAAAAAAAAAAAAAAACAAGTAGGGTGATAATGGATCTCCTTGCCTTAGCCCCTGATTGGGAGTAAATGATGGAATTGGAACTCCATTAATCAAGATGGAATACGAGATTGTGCATATGCATTGCATGATTAAATGTACAAAATGAGAGCAAAATCCCTTTTTTAGCATAATTTCTGGAGAAAGCCTTAATCCACACGATCGTATACTTTATGCATATTTAATTTAATAGCCATATGCAAATGTTTTTTTTTTTTTTTGGAGGATGTATTCAGCTTGTGATGTAGTTCATGAGCAATGAATATATTATCCTGAATTACTCTGCTCGGGAGAAAAGTGGCTTGACAAAGATGAATGAGTGAAGGTAACCAAGGCTTTAACCTATCAATGATAATTCTAGCTATAATTTTGGATGCAAAATTACAGAGACTTATCTATTGAAATTGGGTGATAAATTCAGGATTTGGTACCTTTGGGATGAGAACTAGAAACTTATTATAAATTGACAAACCTGTTTGTCAATTTCTGCCCAGAATTGCTAGTAGAACAACCTGGGGAACTCATCTGATCCTGGAGCCTTATATCTACCCAAATTAAAGGTTGCCTGTTTAACATCAAGATTAAAAATAGTAGCTAAGAGAGACTCTCATTCAGCTCTAGGGGTACCACTTGAGGAACACTTGCCAAAATTTCATCTTGATTATGTGTAGGAGAGGCTGAATATAATTCATGAAAGAACTCTGTTACCATTCTTGCAATCTGATCCTTTCCCTCTACCTACTGACCCTCTACATTTCGCAGCTTGATAAGGTGATTCCGCTGACAATGTTGGATTGTCATGGCATGGAAAAACCTTGTGTTTCGATCTCTAGCTTGAAGCCATTGAACTCTAGAATGCTTATGCCAATACCTTTCATCCTGCTTTCATCATTTATTCAGTTCTTCAACTAGTTATGCTTCTTCTTGCTCATGTTTTTCAATGAAGTTATTCTGATTGAGAGCTTCAATCCTTGCTTGGATGTCTTGAATATGTTGTTGAGTATTGCCAACTGTCTCTTTACTCCATTTCTGTATAGTGTATTTACACCTTTCAAGTTTACAAGCTAGTTTAAACATTGTAGAGCCTTGTTGAGGTTCATACCTAGCCTGGACTACCTTTGGGAAATACCCTTCCTCTTTTAACCATTTGGCTTCAAAGTGAAAATACCTTCATTTTCTTTACAAAGAAAACTCTGGTCTATGGTCCGATCTTACCATCTTCTCATGGATAACTAGAGCTTTGTCAAAAAGTTCCTTCAATTCTATATTTGCTACGGCTCGATCCAAACGTTAGGCTACATATGCATTTCTTGACTGCTTATTACACCGAGTAAATGATGAACCCTTATATATTCCAAATCCACCAGTGCACAAGAATTGAACTAGTTTGGAAACATGGATAATTGGGAACCCATAGGAGACCGTTTACCAATCTTTTTGACAACACTGGCTATCAAATTGAAGTCATCGATACATAACCAGGCTTTAGAGTGTGGCTTGAGATGCTACAATTGTTGAAGAACACTGAGTTTTGTGTTCTATACGGACTCCCATAGATAAAGGATATTTGGCATCGTTTTCCCCCATCTACATTATGGCATAAAACATTGAAGAAGTTTTTGTCTTGATGAAGGACCTAAAGTTGTAATTCATCATGCCACCATAATGCCAAACTCCTGGGTCGTACCATCAAGTTCAACATATTCCCCATAATCAAAATTAAGGCGATGTCAACGTCGTTCTAATGCAGCAAAATGTTGTTTAGTTTCCAATCAAAGTGTGATATCGAGAGATGAGATCCCACGGGACTCGAATTTTCAGGGGATGCCATAACCCCTGACAATTCCATGATAGGGCAATCATGACCCCTTGGTGGGTTTAGGCTAGCTAACGACACTTTTTGATTCCAAAGTATAAAGTGTAAAAGTTTCATGTTGATCCAAATTAATTTGATTTTCTAATTCACTAGCCAATTTCTTCCATTTTCATTTCACGATTTCTTCTTCCTTATCTACACAAATCCTTAACTGCTCGGATGAAAGTTGTGTTGGAAAATCATTAGTTAAGATTTGTTGGCAAAGATAGTGGAGAAGCGGTGTAAAGGTTGTGAGATGATGGGTTGAGCTTTGCTCTGAGATTCGAGATGAATTCATCTCCAAAGGGATTCAACAAGTCTATATATTGAGAATTAAGATTAAGGAGCTCAGCGGCCAAGTCAATAAGTTTGTCAAAGTTCCATATCTAAGTAGAAATGACAATATTTGTGTCTAAATTGATGTTGGGATTTGAAAATAGCTTGTAGCAACTATTATAAATCGAAATATTTTCTTCAACTTTGACAATGTCGTTGTAAGTTGATACAATAATGATATAATAGTACAATAGTGTGTGAATTTGGGACGTTTTGCAATAATCAGAGTGTGCTGCAGCTATAAATGGACACTATTTGGTACAAATTAAACAATAAAATTCAACTGTTGCTAATTTGAAAATTCAGTTTGATTTATTTGATAACTTGGTTTGATTTGGTTTAAATTTTAAAAAATTCAGTTATTTTGATTTTCAATTTTAAAAATTTTGAAAAATTGAATCAAACTAAATTGCTACCTATAAATCTCAAATTTTATTTTATTTTTAATTCTCTCAGAAACTTTGTATAAAATTGATAATGTTCATTTTTTTTGAAATTTTTTTATTATTATGAGAATTTCATTGCACTGTATATCTCAAAATTTTATTTTATTTTCAAGATGAAAATTCACTATGAAATAATGTTTTGACTTTTTTTTTTTTACTAATTTGTGTTTTCAAATAAAAATTTTAAAGTAGCCAAAATTGAAAAACCAAACTGAATCAAATTGAAATATTTTAATTTCATTTGATTTGATGTTAAATATTATTCGATTCAATTCAATTTAAAAAATATACATTTTAATTTTTTAATTTTAATAAATTTAATTCGATTCGATTTGATTTGATCCAAATGGCAACCTCTAGTTGCAACCTAAGAGCATGACCGAGTAATACGTATAGAATTTGTAATTGTGTGAGTAATTTTTAATCATTTCGATTAGTATGATAATTACTGAATATTATTGGTCAATAATTTATAAAAAGTGAAAAATTAATTAATGGTTTTATTATTTTATTGTTATTAATAAAAAAAATTTTTAGTGTAAAAAAAATAACTGCATGATTTTTTTGAGAGAATTGTGTGATTAATTATTAAACAATTATTAATAGTTTTGATTTATATAATAATTATTGGATATAATTGAGTTAAAGATTTATGAGTAAAAAAACTAGTTAATAATTATATTTATTAATAAGTTATTTTGTTAAATATTCATGCCGTTAAAAATTGAGATCAAATATTGTCATAACAATAATATCAAAAAGAAATGTTATATATATGAAAAGCTCCCAATAAAAAGTTTAAATATCAATGATCATTTGCACACAAAAGTTTATATATATATATATATATATATGATATCCAAATCACGAGTGCATGAATGATGAAAAATAATGCTTGCATTATGCTATTAAAATTAACCTTACTATTATTTTAAAGCCTATGCTTTTGTGGTTTTATGTAGATCATTATCCCAAAAGCCGGAGCACTAAACCTACGCTGACTCAGATGTTCTGGTCACGTCACCAAATTCATCGCTCGCTGGGTCGGCCGTACCCGCTAACTTTTGTTATCATGTCTTAGTATCGATTCTCTGTTGTGTTCATTCAATATCTCTGTTTCTCATATACCGCGGTTTCGGTCTGCTCCTCAAAGGTAGCTTTCGTTTTCTTCATCCTTTTTCCCTGTTTATTGTTATTTCTTCAGTTGCTATGATTTGGTGTTGTATATGAACTATGGCGATGGTTGTTGGATGCTCTGTTTTTATTTTCTTTTTCCTTCTTTGCTGGGTTTAGAGTTATGTGGTGGTGTGATTTATATGGACAGATATGTTCGTTTTACTGCTCAATTTTTAAAGTTTAGTTTCATATCCAAACCAGCAACTTAATTGGATTTTTGTTTGCTTCAGCGCCTTTGATGATTCTTTTTGGAGTTTGGATGATTGAATTTAGGTTTGAATCTCACTGTTGTTGTATTGCTTTTGATCGGCCATATTATGCTTTGTTATATGAAATTGTACAGTGCGTCTGTTTTATTCGAAAATAGTGCACTTTGAGTTCAGAAACACGTAAAGTGTGCGTTTGTTTGTATTTTATGATTTTTGCTTCGATTTCTGCTTATGTATGAAATAGAGGTCACTTTGACTTTTGCATAATTGGACTGGTGCTTTGGTTCCTTGGGCAAAGCATGTCTTTAATGGAAAATTTTTATAATATTTTGTCAGTCAAGATTATACCATAGCTAACTGTGTACTAAATTGTGCTTAATTTGATCTAATGCTTTGTTCAGACAGGTGCACACTAGCAATAATGAAGACTACCAAAGGTAAAGGGGTGGCAAAGGCCTCAAAGGAAGCTCTGAAGCCTGCTGATGACAGGTGTTTTTTTTTTTTTGGGGTTCTAGATAATTATCTAGTTATGTGTTTGGGTTTTGACAAGTGTTCGTAGATGAAAAGCATCGGTTTGGTGGCCTGTTGATATTGGTGATGGGATGGATCATATTTTATCTCTATCCTTTTCAGAAAGATTGGAAAAAGGAAGGCAGCATCTGCTGTTGTTGATAGAAGTAGTAAACAGAAAGCTAAGTTCAAAAAGGCCAAGAAAGACCCAAACAAACCAAAGAGGCCTCCTAGTGCTTTCTTTATCTTCCTGTATGCATCCAAGTGGAAGTTAATGAATCTTTTCTTGATTTCCGTTTTTGTGATTTCTCTAAATTTATGCCATGCACATGATGCAGCGAGGAGTTTCGAAAGACTTTCAAGGAGGAGAATCCTAATATCAAATCTGTGGCAGCTGTAATTGATCACCAATCATAAACATCTTTTAGTTTCCATCGCTTCAATTGTTAATTTTCTCATCTGCATGATTCTGTAATTGAAGGTTGGGAAAGCTGGAGGAGTGAAGTGGAAATCAATGTCTTCTGCTGTAAGTTATGAAATGTTTTTCTAATACTTGTTTTCTTTTGCTTGTTAGCTAGTGGAGTATCTCTTGGCTTTGAACTTGTCAAATGAACTTTTTTTCGTGGAGTATGTTCTTTGGCTTGGGCATTGCTTCTGAGCTTTGTAATACATTCTTAACATTTCAAATTCTTTTTTCACAAACATATAGACTATTGTGGTGGGATTAAATTGAGTTGACCCTTGGAACCAAATTTTTTTTTTTTTATCCTTTTAGGTTAATGTCAGGAAAAATGCATTCATAATGGTAATATATGTGTTTAGAGGCTGTTTTTGAAAGTTTAACTTCTTATGCTGTGAAATGGGTAATCTATGACTTCTTGGTTTGACAGGAAAAAGAACCATATGAAGCCAAAGCTGCTAGAAAGAAGGAGGAATATGAAAATGTTATGAATGCCTACAAAAAGAAGCAGGTGAACACATCAGCTCATCCATCTCCATTCAAAACAGTGCTGTAGTTGCTCGTTACATTCTGATTTCTCTCTGTTATATTGACAGAGAAGCACAGGTGATGAGTCAGAAAAGTCAGACAGGTCACGTTCTGAAGTTAATGATGAGGATGATGAGGTTACAGCAGAGGTTTTTCTACTAATTTTTATTTTTTTATAATTGTTTTAACATTGCCTGGTGCCATGACCGTTCACTATGCATAGGTTGCATTATTTTGATTGACATATTGTTTTGTGGCATGATCTTGAATCTCACACATGATTAGATTAGTTGAAGATAAACATGGTTTATGGTTATTGTTTAGACAACATCTTCATTTGCCGTCGAACTATCACTTACTTGGAATTTGCAAATTGGTGTTCAAATTTGTTTGGATACAGCTGCAATACCTCATAAATTGCTTATCTTCTGCAATTCATTTACAAGATAAAGAAATGTTAAACTGGTGCTTTTTCTTACTATATGTGCTTCTAACTTGGAGCAGCAAATATGGAAATTGTGGCTTCAAAAGTTAAATAGTTGTGTGGAGTTGCATAGTACATTAATACACAAGTTGAGTCAGCTAATTCTGCAATCAGTGATATTCATAGAACACGAAGAATATCATTTGCTTTAGAAAATTATCATCAATTTGACAGGATGTTGGTTTTGCTTTTGCTCAACAATCTTGTCTTCCTTTTTGTTGTAATTCTGATGTGGCGACAAATCTTATGGCATATTTCTTGTCAGGAAGAGGAGGAGGAGGAAGAGGACGACGACTGAATTTGGATGATTTTGGTTTGAGGCATCATGTGATTTAGGATCTTGTATATGCATATTTTTGGGTTGATTTTGGCGTTGAAGTTGAAGTGGGGTTTTAACTTTTTCTTAACTGAAGATTTCAAGCAGGAAAACATGTGCCTTGTTTCTTTTTTTTTTTCCTTTTTTTGAACTGAGCCTTGTCAGTCAGTTGTATGCTATACATAAGCCATCTCACTTGAGCTAAATACTAGATAACTTGTACATTTTAGCCATTGCCTGTCCAGAACATTTTTCTCTTGATATGTTTGCCTGTTCTTCTTTCTTCAGGATCAGACTCTGGGATCATATCTCGGCACATCCTTTGAGTTTCAATGCTTCCCTTGTGTTTGATATTGGTCCTCTGATTATTGACATTGTTCTAGGTCCATCAGGTCTTTAAATGTTTGATGACTATTATCTGAGGATTGGGGTTGCGTGCCAATAAAACTTATTCTTTGGTGGTCTTAAAAGCTTTAAGAAACAAAAATTAAGAAAGGAACAATCAGAGTAGACTCATTCCGTCATTATTGACTTTCAAAACTGAATTTTCCAACAGTTAGATTTCAACTCCCTTCTAAATAGTTTTATTTTTACAATTAGACTAAGCCATTAATTTGAAATATAAGCAATATAAATGTTGAAAATTGAAAGTGTAAACAGAAAAAATATATATATATCTCATTTATCATTTATTTTATTACATTTACAGTTTGGGCAATTTCAAAAAAAAAAAAAAGAAAGAAAGAAATTCGTGACAATCAAATTCTAATAGAGATTGATTATCATTGGACTCATAGTTATAATTGACTACTATGATACTCAAAAGGAAGCTAATGGATGACAATATGATATAAATAGTAAAAGATAAAAAGCAAAAATAAAATCAGAGAGACAGAGAGAGAGAGAGTCTGTAGATTACTTTTTTATTGAGAAATGAGGCTTATATGTGTAGATAAATTTTTTTCCGCCAGGGAAAGTTCCAACCAACTCTCCCTGTTTTGGTGGGTCAGTCGGCATAGGGATCATAGTACACTACCAATGATCTCGTGCTTGGATGTTCAGGGTGAGATCTAGTCTTTAGGGGCTACATCTCTACTACCTGTTCCTATTTCCTGCATGAATGTTACCAAAACAGTAAACACTGATTTCCTTGAAGCATTTAGCTCTCAAACAACAAGTACACATAGTACGAATTGCATTGCTGCATATAACGTAAATGAATAAACAAATAAGTCAATCATCATGAATATGTATTTACAATCCTAAACCATGTTCCGTGTGAGAAGAAACGATAATCATATACAATCGACTGATGTTATATACAAAAAATTCCAGCCCTGCAGGATGGTCCTCACTGGTAACGACGATCATAGGAAGCAAACATTGGGTCTGGAACAGTGAGAGGCAACTTGTCAATGTACATAAACAATCTCTTCAAATTCTCTCTAGTAATTGATGACAGATCAATAATGTCATTTTTGTTGGTGTAGATCCAAAGATCACCCGAGTTGACTCTCTTCAGACTGTTCCGACAGAAAGGACATGACTCAGACCGTGCTCGCCTAAAAGATATCAGAATATCTAGTCAGTAGTAGCAATTTAAGCGTAACAGCTGCAATTGCATTTGTATAAGTAGGTATCAAATAAACCACAAGCACAATGCTTTTAAGTTGTCAATGATAACGTTTTTGAAACAAAGGCGAGTAATGCAAAACCAGGACCCAAGGCTCCTGGTATAACAGCAAGAACCCGTTTCAGCCTTTTCTGTTTTCATTATTGAAAGGAACAAATGAGAAAAGAAAGAGAGCGAGGGCGAGGGATCCTGGTGAATGAGAAGGGAAGCAAGAGGTTGCAGGGTTGCTTTGTCATATTGCTTTGCTCTTAAGCTTAGCAATAACCACATATCTCCAAGGAATTATAGGTGTTCTTGTTATCTAAAGCAAGTTCCTGCAACAATTATAACTAAAATATGTGGTCTCTGCAGCATACTGGAGTGAAAACAGCAAAGTTCTATATCTAGCCAAAAAATGCCTTCAAACCTCTCAGCTTCAGTTGTTGTCAAGCTTCCAAGGATTTCGAGATCCCATGACATAAATTTTCATTGCATAATAATGCAGGTATTGAATGGAAATGTGTCAAGGGAATTGAACAGCACTATCTCATTTTCGTTCGAAGTGCTAAAAGAGACCACTATGATCACGTAGAAATTGATGTTCCCTGGTTGTGACAACTTGGAAATGATAGCTTCATATTAGGGTCTCTCATGTACTATTTCCACATTCTTGCAGGTTTACCATTTCAAATAGCATAGCAGAAGCAAAGATACTTATACACCACATACCTACATTCAAAATACTGTGTAATGGTTAGCTTACCAATTCCGATAGCATTTCATACACATCGAATGACTGCATTTGGGCAGCACAACCTTTGTGTTCATCTCCATGCAAATTCCACATTCTTCCTCTCTCTCTAATTCAATTTCAGTGAGCTTTCCTCTGTCCATCTCATCTTTCTTGTTGTACTTTGCACAAATCTCTTTCTGTTTCCTTTCTTCTACATCATTGATTCCTCTTTGAAGTTGTAATAAAGAAGGAAATATCACCCCTTTCAACAAAGATCCAAATGGGTAAAAATCAGATGGCCAAACAAGAATATAAAACTACAATAACAACAACATACACTGTCCCAGAGTTTTGAAAAAAGAAAATTTTAACTGCCTTGAAAATACTCACCATAGAACTCTCTTATACTAGCTTTTCTTTCATGAACAGACATGGTTGTCTTTCCATCCTCGTAAGCCTGTGATACAACAATGTATTATTACACCCTTGACATTACGCAAAAGGCAGGCATTATGTCAGCACAGGCAGAGGGGACTTCAACAATTAGATACCGATTACAATGGATCAAAAACAACATAACAAAATGCAAATCACCTTGTAAATGAGAATCCTAAGCAAGCCTAGTGCACCAGCAAGTTGGCAATCAGTCCACTGAACAAGAAAGAGAAAAAACTGAGCAGCAGGACTGTAAGATAATCTCATCTGAAGGCAGGCGCCATCATATTCCATGGGATAATCAGAAGCCCTGTGTCATGAAAAAAATGAATCAGCAAAACCCAATAACCTGCATGGAAGACCATGCACAAATCCTTTCTCTAGGAGGAACAACTTATGCAAAGCAGAAAATATGAGGGGAAAAAATATCTCAGAATCACAAAAATTAATGTTGAAAACTATGCAACAGGCCAACCTTCCTGCATTTAACAGTTAGTAGAAAGATCTAACATTAATACAATGCACCATATTGAGTGCTCAACAGCTTAATTATACAATTTGAACTTCAACTTCAAACGAAGAGAATCTTGCCCCGTTACCCAGGCATCATACTTTCTCTCATAAAATTGTCAATAGACAAACAACATGCATGTTGTGATTTGTTTATTTTCTAATTCAGCATCTGGTTTTGCATTCATCTCATTGCAACAGAATTAATTCTAGTAAATATGCAGTTTCCTTATTTCTATGTATGCCCTTCAGGGTAAGCAGCACCATATCAAATTAATCGTACACAGAAATAGCAAATCCAAAATCATTTGCCACACAAATCACCATAAACTCGAAGTTTGATAAATCAATACTTACAGAGAAAATTCCAGAAAGATTAAAGCTTTCATATCCACTAAATGATCTAACAAACACGGTCAGACTCAAATGACATAAATGCCCTTGCAAGAAATTAAAACTGCAAGCATACCAAATGCTTCCAATTACACATGGATTTCAAAAACATCCAGAACCACCACTCCCCCTTTTTCATTTACATGTGATTTGCTGTTTGCAACAGCCGGCAAGAAGGTGATAGAATTCTGGGTTGGAAATAGAAAATTATTAAATTTGAAGATACCAACAGTATCTTATCCACATGAGCATAGGAAATCCACACTACTCATCTTCAAAATTTCTATCAATTGCTAAGTTGGATCAGCTAAAAACAAAATCAAAGCTAACCAAAGATAAAAGGGCTAAAAAAAGAAAAAGTATAATCCTTCGTAAATAAGAAGATCAAAACTAGAGCTCAGAAATCTCAAAGATCTCCATTAAAGATTTGAAATTCTTGAATACCCAGAAACAGAAATTGAATTAAAAAAAAACCCCGAAAAATAAAAAAAGAGGAACAAAGTGAGAGAAATGGAATTACAGGGTATTGGCAAACTGGATATCAGCTTCAAGAGCCTTAAGAGAATCCTTAAACGATTTCCTCATAATTTTCCACCTTATTATTTTCCCTTTTCCACAAACGATCAAAAACCAAGGAATTAATGAATTATCTTCAAGACGCTCTATCGCCCATTCATCAACACAAACAAATCAACCGTTCATGAAACAAAACAAGGAAAATAGGGCGAAGAAAGGACGAGAACCCCTCATGTCTTTAACAATAAATGGAAAATTAAAGACAAAAGAAAATAGTTGAGAAATAGAAAGAGAGAGTTAAGCAGAAGGATGGAAGTGTGGGGTTTACTACTTTGTTCCACTTCTACTGCCGCCTAGGCCTTCGCTTGGAACACACGTAATTGTGTTCATATTTAATCTTACAAGATATCCCATCGCTTCAGTTTATTATTATTATTTTTTTAGAATTTCACTTCAGTTTATTAGTATTACTCTCTTCATTTTTCAATGGATGCGAGTTTAAAATTTTTATACATATTATATTTAATAAATATAATAAATTAATAATTATTACAAAAAAATAAAATTAAAAAAATTAATTAATATTTATAAATAATTATAAAATATTAAGTATTATGAAATAAAAATTTCTCTTTCTAGTAATATTTATTTTGGAACAGCTTAAAATACTAAACACATCCCTAAATTTATTTCAAAGCTACGATAAAGGATAAAATAAGCTATTTAGTCAAAATTACCTATGAACTTATATTATATTATCAAAAATATCTCTTAATAGTACTTTTGCACATCATTATACTCTTGTTTAATACATTTATCTCTATATTTACTACAGTTAAATGAATGAACAAAATTATACAATTAAAAAATGCATTTAAAAAAATCAAACTCATATATACTTTAACAAAAACATAATTTCTCCTAAATTTCAAGATCTTTAAATCTTCAAATCTAAAAAACACAACTTCACTTGGATATAAGAATATTTTCGTAGAGTAATAATTATGTTTGTTAATCCAATTGTAATAGATATAAAGAGAAATAAGTTAAATAGAAGTATAATGATATGTAAAATACTGCTAAGAGGTAATTTTGATGAAATAATATGAGTTAAAAGGTAAATTTGACGAAACAATTCATTTTATTTTTTAATATCACTTTGAAACAAATTCAGAAGTGTATTTGATAATTCATCTCTTTTTTTTAGCAAAATTATTATTACATTTGAGTTAAAAAGTAACTCACATCTTTTGACTATGAAACTAATGTTATTAAATTTTTGTAAATTTATGCAATTTTAAAATTTCAAGTTATAAAACTTATTGAAAGAATTATTAGAACTCAATTAAGTTAATCATGTAGTCAATAATACTTTGATGAACATAATTATTATCGATATCTATATTATATTGATTTATGAAAAATGTTTTGTGGTGCAAGGCGGCATGCATAATATGTCAAATCTGACATCATATTTGATACTTTTTTAAAAAAATTAATTATAATTTTATTATATATCAGTTAAATTTTATATTCAATATATTAAATTTAGTATTCACTTTATGCATTTTTTATAGTCATTTACTGAATTTAGAATAATTAAACAATACATTTAATGATAATAATAATAATAATGATGAAAAAAATAAGATTGTATTTAACTACAACAAATTTAATCTATGATAAAATTTGATACTATTAAATTTAGAATTTGATCAACATCTGATTAAGCTTTATCTAGATTTACAATATATATA